>JAAEAF010014052.1:0-29966 GCA_011037195.1 Triatoma infestans
TTTTTATTAAATTTTTTTCTCTGTCAAGTATTTTTGCATTATCAAAATCAAAGTTATGTTTAGTAGTTTTATAGTGTTTTAAAAGAGATGTTTCTGAGGTGTTTTTGTATTTTAATGAATTTTTGTGTTGGTTTACTCTAATTTTTTAGTGATTCTTGGTGTGGCCTATATATTTCAATTTACAACAACAATTTATAGCATATACAAGTTCTTTGCTTTTTTCCACTGGATCCATATCTTTATGTGAAGGTATGTATGCATTGATTTTATTTTTAGTAAGATAAGCTAAGCGGCATTCTGTTATGTTAAATTTTTTTAAAACTTGTTTGATTTTATTGGTTAGATTGTGTATGTAGGTAATTGAATAGAAATTTTTAAATTCGTTGTTTTTACTATTATTTTTAAGATGTGATATAGCCTGAGTTTGATAATTTATATTGTTTTGGTTGTTATTTTGTTTTTGATTTGATTGCTTCCAGTATTTGTTTATTGTGTTAGGGGGGTAGGCGTTTTCTATTAAAATTTTGTTAATTTTGTATTTTGTTTCTTCTAGGTATGGTGTATCTGTTAATTTGGTTGCTCTATATATAAGATTTTTGGCTGAGTTATGTATAATATGCTTCGGATGCCTGGATAGATAATTAAGCAATAAGTTTGATGTGATTTGCTTTTTGTAAATTTAGCTGTATATTTTAGTGTTGTGAAGTAGTTATGTTCCAGATAGTTTCTACATTATTCATTGCTGTTTCTTGTGTAAATTTAATTTTGGGATTTAAAACTTATTTAATTTATTAAACAAAAGTGTTTTGTATTTTCATTTATTCTATGATTATTAATAAGTGCTCGTCATGTTATTTTGGTAAAGTAATGGTTTAATTTTTTGTTTCTGTGGTTAAACGTATTGGTTATTTATAAACTTCATTGTGATGCCTGCGACATATGTAGAGAAAGTGGGGCTACCCATAGGGGAGACCTGAAAGTTCGCTTAAATTTTTGGTTTTGTTATAGAGAAATATGTATTGTGTAGTATTAATTTAATCCCTTCAATAAAATGATGGTTTACTTTTTATTGGAGTATGTGTTTTTATTGTGTCCCAGTTTTTATTTATGATATTATAAAACAGATCTAATGGTACATTTGGGAATAGTGATACTACATCGTAGCTTACTATTATGTGGTTTGAATTTATTTCTAATGTGTTTAATTTATTTTTTAATTCAAAGGAATTTGCTATATCAAAAGTATTTTGTTTGGCAAGGAATTTTAAAGGTGTTTTGAAAATTTGTTTTGCTAATTTATTAAGATTTTAACCTGTACTGTCTACTATTGGCCTAATAGGGTGATTTGGTTTATGTATCTTTAAAAGAGGATACATTTTAGATATTATACTGTTTGTTTCCGTTAATGCGGTTTTTTCTGTTTTCTCTATATAATTATATTTTATTAATTTTTGAATGTATTTATTTGTGTTTTTAGTTAAAATTTCTATTGGATCATTTCTTATTTTTCTATATGTATTTTTATCATCCAGGATTGTTTCTATTTTTGTATCTAATCTGATTTATAAATGAATAATATTTTGTGGTTTATCTGTTTTTAGGGTCAAGTGAGTGTTATTTTGAGAAATTCACCAAAGTGTGGCATCTTTATGATTTCGGTATGGTTGCGTAAGTTTTTATTTTATTAAAGTTGGTTACTTGTAACGTTTTATGTGTTTATTTTTATGATTGATAATTATTAGTATATTTAAGTCAAAATGTTATTTGTTTTGCTATTCTATGGCCTTTTTGTGTGATTTGAAGTGTGGAGGACTTAAATAAAATAGTTCTGTATCTGTTATTAATTTAAGGATTGTTTTTGTACTTATAAGGTTTTTTGTTTATAGTTGATGTTGAAATTCTACCCAGACTTGAAAAATTTATTAAATTTTTGGGAATGAAGGTTTCTGTTTTATTGATAACTCTGTTGTACTGATTTAAATTGTTATAATAGTTTAAGTAATTTTTTATGTTGTTTTGCAAATTGGTGCTTGTAATGGTAGTGTTTTTATTGTTTTTATTTTGATATGGATTTTTAATGCTGTATTTGCTTTTTTTTTGATGTTTTTTTATAGTGAGATGTGTTTTGAGTTCTATTAATGTAGGGTTATATTTTTTAAATTTTTTATCTAGTGCATTTATGGTTGTTGGTGTATTATTGTTAATTATGATTCTTAATTTTGTATTTTCTTTTTTAATTTTGTTTAAGTTCCAGTAGGTTTGTTCTATTTCTTTTTTTAAAACTTGCAATGCTATCCTGTTGAAGAAATTTTTGTTTTTTTTGTTGTATAAAAATGTTTTATTAAAGTTGTTTTCTAAGTTAACTAGTGGTTTGAGTATGAAATTTGGAATTATAATGTTATTTAGACAGTATTTTAATGCGTTTAGTTTACTAATTATGTTAATTTTTTTAAAATTATTTTTATAATATTTTATGAGGTTTTTCTTTAAGGTCTTAATAATTTGTGGACTTACATTATGTATTATGCTGAAACAGTTGTTTTTGAATTCATTTAATTTTCTTGTGAGGTCCTTTTCTGGCGTTTTCGGTTCTGCCATTATGTTTTTTCTTGAGTATTTTTATATTTTCTTAAATAGGCTGTTATTTATTTTACTTCAGTTGTAGAGGGTTGATGTAAATTATGATTTTGAACCTGTTGTACAGCCTGAATTTTTTATTTATTGTATATTACTACATATAATAAAACTTTATATATTTACTACGACGTTTCGGTCAATATACTTGCCATTTTCAAGTAGTTTAAATTATCTGTAAGATACCAGGAAATATGTGATATTATTGTACAATTTTTTAACAATTACAAGATGATAATTATTTCTTTTACAATACTAATATAATATATTTTTTTGAATAATTTTTGTCCACAAGTTATTACTTACCTAAAGTTTTATTACTGTGTTATTTAAATTTCTGTTTATTTGTTTTTTTTAACCTCATTAGTTTGATTTTTAAGATATACTTAGATATGTTCTTTATCTGCATCAGTTTTTCATAAACCACGTGGTTTGAGTTATTAATTAGTTGAGATTTTTAACTAGTGTATTTTTTATGTATATTATTTAGGCCTAAAAAGGAGCGGTTTAATTATTTGTTAAGTAAATTACTTACTGTAAGTGTGAGCTGTCCCTCTCTTGGTACCATGTTTTTTGGGCAACTGACGGAGAGTTTGTAGATTGATAAGATGTATGTATTATTATATTTGAGAGTTCTGTTTTTATTAAAAGGTTTGTAATATTAGTATTAGTTTAATTTGTTTTTTGTTTTATAATTAATATTTAAATTTTTTTTATATTGCTTTAAATGAATTTTTTATATTTTATTAGTTTGGTATTAGAAAAGATATCTTTATTTGATATAGCTGGCTGTTGTATTAATTATAAAGTTAGGTAATGAACTGACAGGTTATTTTTGTTTTAACTGTTTTTATAACCATTTAACTAGATGTATTTTTTCAGATTATTTATTGTATTAGTATACGGTTTTACTTGTATGCCTTCTTTACGATCATTTATTATACTTCCTTCATTTAAAGCAATATGAATAGCTTCTAATGTTTTTCTTTTTATTAAATTTTTTTCTCTGTCAAGTATTTTTGCATTATCAAAATCAAAGTTATGTTTAGTAGTTTTATAGTGTTTTAAAAGAGATGTTTCTGAGGTATTTTTGTATTTTAATGAATTTTTGTGTTGGTTTACTCTAATTTTTAAGTGATTCTTGGTGTGGCCTATATATTTCAATTTACAACAACAATTTATAGCATATACAAGTTCTTTGCTTTTTTCCACTGGATCCTTATCTTTATGTGACGGTATGTATGCATTGATTTTATTTTTAGTAAGATAAGCTAAGTGGCATTCTGTTATGTTAAATTTTTTTTAAACTTGTTTGATTTTATTGGTTAGATTGTGTATGTAGGTAATTGAATAGAAATTTTTAAATTCGTTGTTTTTACTATTATTTTTAAGATGTGATATAGCCTGAGTTTGATAATTTATATTGTTTTGGTTGTTATTTTGTTTTTGATTTGATTGCTTCCAGTATTTGTTTTTTGTGTAAGGGGGGTAGGCGTTTTCTATTAAAATTTTGTTAATTTTGTATTTTGTTTCTTCTAGGTATGGTGTATCTGTTAATTTGGCTGCTCTATATATAAGATTTTTGGCTGAGTTATGTATAATATGCTTCGGATGCCTGGATAGATAATTAAGAAATAAGTTTGATGTGTTTTGCTTTTTGTAAAATTTAGCTGTTATATTTTTATTGTTGTGAATTATTGTTATGTCCAGATAGTTTATACTATTATTCATTTCTGTTTCTTGTGTAAATTTAATTTTTGGATTAAAATTATTTAATTTATTAAAAAGTGTTGTATTTTCATTTTTATCTATGATTATTAATATATCGTCTATGTATTTGGTTAATAGTAATGGTTTTATTTTTGTTTCTGTTAAACTATTGGTTATTATAAAATTCATTGTGATGCCTGCTACATATGTAGATAGTGGGCTACCCATAGGGAGACCGGAAATTTGCTTAAATTTTTG
Source organism: Triatoma infestans (assembly GCA_011037195.1). Classification (NCBI taxonomy): domain Eukaryota; kingdom Metazoa; phylum Arthropoda; class Insecta; order Hemiptera; family Reduviidae; genus Triatoma; species Triatoma infestans. Next base: position 4,603 of record JAAEAF010014052.1, read on the forward strand.
GTTTTTGTAAGAGAAATATGTATTGTTTAGTATTAATTTTAATCCTTCAATAAATATGGTTTTAATTTTTATTGGGGTATGTGTTTTTATTGTGTCCCAGTTTTTATTTATGATATTATAAAACAGATCTAATGGTACACTTGGGAATAGTGATACTACATCGTAGCTTACTATTATGTGGTTTGAATTTATTTCTAATGTGTTTAATTTATTTTTTAATTCAAAGGAGTTTGCTATATCAAAAGTATTTTGTTTGGCAAGGAATTTTAAAGGTGTTTTGAAAATTTGTTTTGCTAATTTATTAAGATTTGAACCTGTACTGTCTACTATTGGCCTAATAGGGTGATTTGGTTTATGTATCTTTAAAAGAGGATACATTTTAGATATTATACTGTTTATTTCTGTTAATGCGGTTTTTTCTGTTTTCTCTATATAATTATATTTTATTAATTTTTGAATGTATTTATTTGTGTTTTTAGTTATAATTTCTATTGGATCATTTCTTATTTTTCTATATGTATTTTTATCATCCAGGATTGTTTCCATTTTTGTATCTAATTCTGATTTATTAATGAATACATATTTTTTTGTTTTATCTGTTTTTATTAGGGTCAAGTGATTGTTATTTTTGAGAAATTTTTTCAAAAAGTGTGCATCTTTATTGATTTCGGTATGTAGTTTGCTTAAGTTTATTTCTATTAAAGTTGTGTTGCTGTAAAGTTTTATGTGTTTATTTTTATTATTGATATATTTATTAGTATAGTTAAGTAAAATGTTATTTGTTGCTATTCTTATGGCATTTTTGTGTGATTCTGAAGTGTGTATGCTTAATAAAATATTTTCTGTATCTGTTATTAATTTAATGATGTTTTTACTTATAGTTTTTTTGTTTATAGGTGTGATGTTGAAATTTCTACCCAGACTTAGAAAATTTATTAAATTTTTGGGAATGAAGGTTTCTGTTTTATTGATAACTCTGTTGTACTGATTTAAATTGTTATAATAGTTTAAGTAATTTTTTATGTTGTTTTGCAAATTGGCGCTTGTAATGGTAGTGTCTTTATTGTTTTTATTCTGATATGGATTTTTAATGCTGTATTTGCATTTTTTTTGATGTTTTTTTATAGTGAGATGTGTTTTAAGTTCTATTAATGTAGGGTTATATTTTTTAAATTTTTTATCTAATGCATTTATGGTTGTTTGTGTATTATTGTTAATTATGATTCTTAATTTTGTATTTTCTTTTTTAATTTTATTTAAGTTCCAGTAGGTTTGTTCTATTTCTTTTTTTAAAACTTGCAATGCTATCCTGTTGAAGAAATTTTTGTTTTTTTTGTTGTATAAAAATGTTTTATTAAAGTTGTTTTCTAAGTTAACTAGTGGTTTGAGTATGAAATTTGGAATTATAATGTTATTTAGACAGTATTTTAATGCGTTTAGTTTACTAATTATGTTAATTTTTTTTAAATTATTTTTATAATATTTTATGAGGTTTTTCTTTAAGGTCTTAATAATTTGTGGACTTACATTATTTATTATGCTGAAACAGTTGTTTTTGAATTCATTTAATTTTCTTGTGAGGTCCTTTTCTGGCGTTTTCGGTTCTGCCATTATGTTTTTCTTGAGTATTTTTTATATTTTCTTAAATAGGCTGTTATTTATTTTTTTTTATTGTATATTACAACATATAATAAAACTTTATATTTTTACTACGACGTTTCGGTCAATATACTTGCCATTTTCAAGTAGTTTAAATTATCTGTAAGATACCAGGAAATATGTGATATTATTGTACAATTTTTTAACAATTACAAGATGATAATTATTTCTTTTACAATACTAATATAATATATTTTTTTGAATAATTTTTGTCCACAAGTTATTACTTACCTAAAGTTTTATTACTGTGTTATTTAAATTTCTGTTTATTCGTTTTTTTTAACCTCATTAGTTTGATTTTTAATATATACTTAGATATGTTCTTTATCTGCATCAGTTTTTCATAAACCACGTGGTTTGAGTTATTAATTAGTTGAGATTTTTAACTAGTGTATTTTTTATGTATATTATTTAGGCCTAAAAAGGAGAGGTTTAATTATTTGTTTAGTTTTTATTTTGAAATAAAGATTTGTAAATCTAAGTAAATTACTTACTGTAAGTGTGAGCTGACCCTCTCTTGGTACCATGTTTTTGGGCAACTGACGGAGAGTTTGTAGCTTGATAAGATGTACGTATTATTATATTTGAGAGTTCTGTTTTTTTTAAAAGGTTTGTAATATTAGTATTAGTTTAATATGTTTTTTGTTTTATAATTAATATTTAACATTTTTTTATTATATTGCTTTAAATGAATTTTTTATATTTTATTAGTTTGGTATTAGAAAAGATATCTTTATTTGATATAGCTGGCTGTTGTATTAATTATAAGGTTAGGTAATGAACTGACAGGTTATTTTTGTTTTAACTGTTTTTATAACCATTTAACTAGATGTATTTTTTCAGATTATTTATTGTATTAGTATACGGTTTTACCTGTAAGCCTTCTTTACGATCATTTATTATACTTCCTTCATTTAACGCAATATGAATAGCTTCTAATGTTTTTCTTTTTATTAAATTTTTTTCTCTGTCAATTATTTTTGCATTATCAAAATCAAAGTTATGTTTAGTAGTTTTATAGTGTTTTAAAAGAGATGTTTCTGAGGTGTTTTTGTATTTTAATGAATTTTTGTGTTGGTTTACTCTAATTTTTAAGTGATTCTTGGTGTGGCCTATATATTTCAATTTACAACAACAATTTATAGCATATACAAGTTCTTTGCTTTTTTCCACTGGATCCTTATCTTTATGTGAAGGTATGTATGCATTGATTTTATTTTTAGTAAGATAAGCTAAGCGGCATTCTGTTATATTAAATTTTTTTAGAACTTGTTTGATTTTATTGGTTAGATTGTGTATGTAGGTAATTGAATAGAAATTTTTAAATTCGTTGTTTTTACTATTACTTTTAAGATGTGATATAGCCTGAGTTTGATAATTTATATTGTTTTGGTTGTTATTTTGTTTTTGATTTGATTGCTTCCAGTATTTGTTTATTGTGTAAGGGGGGTAGGCGTTTTCTATTAAAATTTTGTTAATTTTGTATTTTGTTTCTTCTAGGTATGGTGTATCTGTTAATTTGGTTGCTCTATATATAAGATTTTTGGCTGAGTTATGTATAATATGCTTCGGATGCCTGGATAGATAATTAAGAAATAAGTTTGATGTGATTTGCTTTTTGTAAAATTTAGCTGTTATATTTTTATTGTTGTGAATTATTGTTATGTCCAGATAGTTTATACTATTATTCATTTCTGTTTCTTGTGTAAATTTAATTTTTGTATTAAAATTATTTAATTTATTAAAAAGTGTTGTATTTTCATTTTTATCTATGATTATTAATATATCGTCTATGTATTTGGTTAATAGTAATGGTTTAATTTTTGTTTCTGTTAAACTATTGGTTATTATAAAATTCATTGTGATGCCTGCTACATATGTAGACAGTGGGCTACCCATAGGGAGACCTGAAATTTGCTTAAATTTTTGGTTTCTGTAAGAGAAATATGTATTGTTTAGTATTAATTTTAATCCTTCAATAAATATGGTTTTACTTTTTATTGGAGTATGTGTTTTTATTGTGTCCCAGTTTTTATTTATGATATTGTAGAACAGATCTAATGGTACACTCGGAAATAGTGATACTACATCGTAGCTTACTATTATGTGGTTTGAATTTATTTCTAATGTGTTTAATTTATTTTTTAATTCAAAGGAGTTTGCTATATCAAAAGTATTTTGTTTGGCAAGGAATTTTAAAGGTGTTTTGAATATTTGTTTTGCTAATTTATTAAGATTTGAACCTGTACTGTCTACTATTGGCCTAATAGGGTGATTTGGTTTATGTATCTTTAAAAGAGGATACATTTTAGATATTGTACTGTTTATTTCTGTTAATGCGGTTTTTTCTGTTTTCTCTATATAATTATATTTTATTAATTTTTGAATGTATTTATTTGTGTTTAAAACTGAAACCTTCATTCCCAAAAATTTAATAAATTTTCTAAGTCTGGGTAGAAATTTCAACATCACACCTATAAACAAAAAAACTATAAGTAAAAACATCATTAAATTAATAACAGATACAGAAAATATCTTATTAAGCATCCACACTTCAGAATCACACAAAAATGCTATAAGAATAGCAACAAATAACATTTTACTTAACTATACTAATAAATATATCAATAATAAAAATAAACACATAAAACTTTACAGCAACAAAACTTTAATGGAAATAAACTTAAGCAAACTACATACCGAAATCAATAAAGATGCACACTTTTTGAAAAAATTTCTCAAAAATAACAATCACTTAACCCTAATAAAAACAGATAAAACAAAAAAATATGTATTCATTAATAAATCAGAATTAGATACAAAAATGGAAACAATCCTGGATGATAAAAATACATATAGAAAAATAAGAAATGATCCAATAGAAATTTTAACTAAAAACACAAATAAATACATTCAAAAATTAATAAAATATAATTATATAGAGAAAACAGAAAAAACCGCATTAACGGAAACAAACAGTATAATATCTAAAATGTATCCTCTTTTAAAGATACATAAACCAAATCACCCTATTAGGCCAATAGTAGACAGTACAGGTTCAAATCTTAATAAATTAGCAAAACAAATTTTCAAAACACCTTTAAAATTCCTTGCCAAACAAAATACTTTTGATATAGCAAATTCCTTTGAATTAAAAAATAAATTGAACACATTAGAAATAAATTCAAACCACATAATAGTAAGCTACGATGTAGTATCACTATTCCCGAGTGTACCATTAGATCTGTTTTATAATATCATAAATAAAAACTGGGACACAATAAAAACACATACTCCAATAAAAAGTAAAACCATATTTATTGAAGGATTAAAATTAATACTAAACAATACATATTTCTCTTACAAAAACCAAAAATTTAAGCAAATTTTCGGTCTCCCTATGGGTAGCCCACTATCTACATATGTAGCAGGCATCACAATGAATTTTATAATAACCAATAGTTTAACAGAAACAAAAATTAAACCATTACTGTTAACCAAATACATAGACGATATATTAATAATCATAGATAAAAATGAAAATACAACACTTTTTAATAAATTAAATAATTTTAATCCAAAAATTAAATTTACACAAGAAACAGAAATGAATAATAGTATAAACTATCTGGACATAACAATAATTCACAACAATAAAAATATAACAACTAAATTTTACAAAAAGCAAATCACATCAAACTTATTTCTTAATTATCTGTCCAGGCATCCGAAGCATATTATACATAACTCAGCCAAAAATCTTATATATAGAGCAGCCAAATTAACAGATACACCATACCTAGAAGAAACAAAATACAAAATTAACAAAATTTTAATAGAAAACGCCTACCCCCCTTACACAATAAACAAATACTGGAAGCAATCAAATCAAAAACAAAATAACAACCAAAACAATATAAATTATCAAACTCAAGCTATATCACATCTTAAAAATAATAGTAAAAACAACGAATTTAAAAATTTCTATTCAATTACCTACATACACAATCTAACCAATAAAATCAAACAAGTTCTAAAAAAATTTAATATAACAGAATGCCGCTTAGCTTATCTTACTAAAAATAAAATCAATGCATACATACCTTCACATAAAGATAAGGATCCAGTGGAAAAAAGCAAAGAACTTGTATATGCTATAAATTGTTGTTGTAAATTGAAATATATAGGCCACACCAAGAATCACTTAAAAATTAGAGTAAACCAACACAAAAATTCATTAAAATACAAAAACACCTCAGAAACATCTCTTTTAAAACACTATAAAACTACAAAACATAACTTTGATTTTGATAATGCAAAAATACTTGACAGAGAAAAAAATCTAATAAAAAGAAAAACATTAGAGGCTATTCATATTGCTTTAAATGAAGGAAGTATAATAAATGATCGTAAGGAAGGCATGCAAGTAAAACCATACACTAATACAATAAATAATCTGAAAAAATACATCTAGTTAAATGGTTATAAAAACAGTTAAAACAAAAATAACCTGTCAGTTCATTACCTAACCTTATAATTAATACAACAGCCAGCTATATCAAATAAAGATATCTTTTCTAATACCAAACTAATAAAATATAAAAAATTCATTTAAAGCAATATAAAAAAATTTAAATATTAATTATAAAACAAAAAACATATTAAACTAATACTAATATTACAAACCTTTTAAAAAAACAGAACTCTCAAATATAATAATACATACATCTTATCAAGCTACAAACTCTCCGTCAGTTGCCCAAAAAACATAGTACCAAGAGAGGGTCAGCTCACACTTACAGTAAGTAATTTACTTAGATTTACAAATCTTTATTTCAAAATAAAAACTAAACAAATAATTAAACCTCTCCTTTTTAGGCCTAAATAATATACATAAAAAATACACTAGTTAAAAATCTCAACTAATTAATAACTCAAACCACGTGGTTTATGAAAAACTGATGCAGATAAAAAACATATCTAAGTATATCTTAAAAATCAAACTAATGAGGTTAAAAAAAACGAAAAAACAGAAATTTAAATAACACAGTAATAAAACTTTAGGTAAGTAATAACTTGTGGACAAAAATTATTCAAAAAAATATATTATATTAGTATTGTAAAAGAAATAATTATCATCTTGTAATTGTTAAAAAATTGTACAATAATATCACATATTTCCTTGTATCTTACAGATAATTTAAACTACTTGAAAATGGCAAGTATATTGACCGAAACGTCGTAGTAAAAATATAAAGTTTTATTATATGTTGTAATATACAATAAATAAAAAATTCAGGCTGTACAACAGGTTCAAAATCATAATTTATATCAACCCTCTACAACTGAAGTACATTTCTGTTCTTCATCAAACATTATTACCATCTTACCTACAAAGATTAGATATTATTTATTTAAAAAGATTTAACTATGTTTTTAATTAATAGGGTACCTTATTTTATTTATTCATGATTTTTAATTTGTGTTCCATGAAGGTAGTTTAAGCTATACTTATTTGGCTAAACTTCAAGAGCAAGTATTGCGTTTACGTCAAATTTTCAAAATTGGATTTTGAACCGAGAATTCATATTTTGGGGGAGGATTTGTCGTCAAGTTTAAATTTGAATAACACACGAAAGTTTTGATAAAACTTTCCTTGTGTGGGGAATAGAATTTAATAAATAATTAGATAGTAGTTAACATCTTTAGCGAATATAGAAAGTGGGGAATTAAGTTACAGTAGTTATCAAAGACATGAAGGAATATAAAAATAGATTTATAATTATAAATAGTAATAAAATGCATGCAACATTTTTATACATAAATATATAAGTTTATGTGTGTTTGTAATGATAAGAATGTCAGATTAAAAATAGTAAATCTGAAACAGTAATAATATTATATTGAATCATTAAGAGATAGTTGAATTTGTTACTATTGTATGAAGAAGAAAATCTAGTTTGTTTTTTAGAGCTTGGTAAGTAGAAATGTTGCTGTTTTAATTTCGTGGTTTTATATTTAAATGGACAAGGAGGAGTCTGCAAAATAACAAGCTTACAAAAATATATCAATAATAAATTGCAGTTGCAGAAATGACACTAACATTACGTCTCTACAAAAATAAGAAACTGCAAGGCAAATAGCACCTTAGTAATATGCAAAAAACTGACCTCACCGAACAGATAAACAATTATAAACTATATACAGTAAGAAAGTAACGTCCGCAACAATTACATAAACAACAATTTCATCGTGACAAAGGTATGTTGAATATGTGTTATGGGTCGGCAACGCTGGATAAATTGTGGGATTTATTAAATAAGCTAATAGTATATTAATTTTAATAGGCACAGGCAACATCAAGAAAACCTTAAAACTTCATCAGTAATAACGCACACTCCTAACTCATAAAAAAAAAAATTCGAAATGCATTTTCAACACTAAATAAAAATCACCATAGAAACATATATGTACACTTTTAATATCACACAACGAAAAAAACTAAATTCCTTGAAATGCATAACACCTGAATACAATGCCGTTCAAACGGGGTCTTCAAACTCGGGGATTTTGGCAATACTTTTAATTCTGATTAATATTATATAGATAAAAGAGAGATTAATAAATTGAAATGGCACGTTAAAGGAAAGGTTCATCCCTTTTTTAAAACTACTCTCGAAGAAACGGTGGTGTTGGAGTCTGCTCGAACCAGTTTCAGATAGCAGACTCTATAGGATGCCTAGCCTCTAATTTCAATGGAGACGTTAAGGCCATAGAGTTAGTGTTGAAAGCACTACTAAGAAGAGTGTAGAAGAACATAGTGCTACTTGGTGAACTCCCATGCTGCAGTCATCGCCGTAACGGACCCGGGTTATAATACCTCTGGAACCAGCAGGAGTTGCTAAAAACTAATCGATAAAATTCGAAACCAAGGACAACGAATAGTTTTTCAGTGGATACCGGGGCACTGTGGTGTGTTTGGAAACAAATCAAGCCGACAGTCTTGCCAAGAAAGGCTCGAAACAAGGAACAACCTGAAACGGCTGTTTAACTTCAGTGGCTTTAAAAATGAAATAAAACTGGACAGGAAAAGGAAAGCCGAAGGAGTAGCCAAATCCTCAAATTGGCAGGAAGCCGTGACCCGCACATATTGACTCATGTTCTGCGGTGGAGGACATACGCCAGTTTAGTATGGTAAATATTATAAATATTGAGTCGCCAGACTCGAATGACCGAGGTTGTCAATGACGGCGATTAGGAGAAAAAAAAAATTATTCTTCCAAACATCTCCAGCAGGAAATGTACTTAAAAAAAAACAAACAACGCAAAAGCTATGGATTTTCTTATCTTGATTATTAAAACAAATAATACAAAATTTATGTTATGTAAAAAGAAGATTGAATTCAACAGGAAGCAAATTTTTTTTTTTATAGTTATCATAAGGGTAGTGATTACAAAATTTAACCCAACTTCCAAATATTAGGTGTAAATTTATTGAAATATACTCCACTTCATGTCAAAAAAAAGAAGAAAAAATCAATGAGGGAGCAATATCATCTTTATGACCCAATTAGTTAGAGCGTTAGCGATATCTATTAAAGAACTTCTTAAGATTCCAACCTCATTTTAGCTTCATAAATTTTATTTAAAACAACACCCTGATGGGAATTAAGAATTGCTAGGCAAATTTGGGGAGTTGTATGGGCTGCAACCATAGTCATATTGCGATCCATTGTCTGAAACTAAAATCATATGGCAATCCGCTCACTGCTATGCACTCAAAACGTCACATGAGGCGTAACGCATTTCCCATCACAACAAGCTATTCAAGCTTCCACCATAGGGGATATCAAGATCCCCTACTTCACCTTCTAGAAAATCAGGAAGGAGAGGTTAGGGGAAAGTTAGGAGAAGTTATTATTATTATTATTAGTATTATTAGTATATTAGTGGGACGTTTTAGTTCTAATTTTGACGGAGAAGTAAAAGCTGTTCTATTAGCACTAAAAACCCTCCAAAATGAGGCAGTAAAGAAAGCAGTTTTGTTCGTTGACTCACAAGCAGCCATTCAGGCTTTAACCAGCCTTGTGAGTAGTGAGTCGTACGATGTTTTAGAAGCACAAATCTTATAGGAGAACTTTTGTCCTTGGGTTGGGATATTTGCCTGCAGTGGATACCCAGCCATTGTGGTATCCAGGGTAATGAAGAAGCAGACCGTCTTACAAAAACTGGATCGCTAAAAGATCAACCGCAAGCTCCCCTGGATTACGCGACAACGAAAAGACTCCTACGTCATAAATTTAACTCCGAGGCGATAGAGAGTTTTGAAAGGCAGGCAGAAGGAAAAAGGTGGAGGGTTCTGCTTGAACAGGGAGGACGAATTCCCCATAACCTCCCCAGAAACGAATTAGTTGCCTGTTTCAGACTAGCCACTGGACACGATTACCTGCAGGCTCATCTTGCCCGAATTGGAGTCGTGAACAGCCCTACCTGTGTATTGTGTGGCGTTGGGAACATGACTGGCTCTCACCTAGATGAGTGCCAAGCTCTTTTAGACATTCAACAACTGCCAATTAGGCAGACTGATAACTATAAGTATCGATCTATTTTATATTGGACTGCTCGAAGTCGAATGGCTGAAATCATGACTTGGCATTGGAAAAAAGAAAAGAAAAAGAAGTTCTCTCACAATGTGTATAACCTCCTCCATTCTATCGATTTTTGTTTCTATCGATCTCATGATTTTCCTACATATATATATTAAAATTAATATGGAATTAAATGTGTTTTATTTCTTAAAATATACCAAAAACGGCAAGATTTTAAAAACTCACAAGTTTATATTTATTAGTAAGAGAAGTTAGGAGAAGTTATTATTATTATTATTATTATTATTAAAGAGCTACAACGTTTATTTGTAAGCATTTCTCAGGGGAAAATTCATTTAAGGGGACTTTTTGGTGTGGGGCGGGGGTTATGTTTTCTTATAAAGTGCTTTAGTAGTTTATTGTACAATACTATCATCTGAATAATATTAATTAGAATTAGAATGTTGTCAAAATTCCGAATATGGAGAAAATCAATTTGCATTTTTACTGAATAATTTTTTCCACTTTTTTGCGATTTTCTCCATAAAAACACCGACAGATTTTCTATTATTAAATTTGCTACACTTACTATATGAATACAGAGATCTATCACTTTGGTCGGAAACTTTTTTCATAGGTAGTTCATTTAATGAAGTTCTAGATGGAGGAGGGAGTATGCATGTGCTTTACTCAAAAAAAGTCATTTAATTAAGTTTAGATTCTTTCATTGATATAAATTTGAAAGCAAAAAATAAACATTTAGTAAAAGGTTTAAGTTTGAAGAAAATTTGTGATTTATAATTCAGTAAACTGATATAAGAGAAAGTCATGTGAGTGTTTCACAACAGAATTTTAACTACATCTTTTAAACTTGGTTCTTTTACTAACATATTATAAGAAAAATCGCAATAAGTCTGATCTTAATATTTTGTTAAAGTAACACTAGGGAATCAGAGATAAAAATGTCTCGGTTATGATCGGTAATGAAATTACAATTTACTGAATCGACTTTTAATTTTTACAAGTTTCCAAGAAACTCTAGCCCTAATGATTTTTCCCTAAACTTGGCATATTTACTAAAGAAAATATTTATCCTTGAGAGTTCATTTAAGGGCTATGACAGACGAGGCTTCCTGGGTAGCGCCACTTGGGTCGGGCCACTTATTTTGACGCCACTTGATTCGCGACCTGGGAAGCGCCACCCACGACTTCAAAGCTCTCCAAGGCCAGTTGAATAATGGAAGTCGAAAGAGTTGACAGCTGTGGCCTACCTTCACCTATGTAATCGGAAAAAAAATAAAAATAGACGGTTTTGGGTTCATCCCTTATTAAGAGAGATAAAGGAAACTAATTTCTTCTGTTCATTGTATCCTCAGCTCAGACAACATCTTGGTAAATTTTTCAATTTTCTCCAGATATCCCTCCAATCATTCGATGAATAACTCGCTATTCTGAAACAAACACTGACTCATCCTGACAATGCGAGCAGCAAATTACACCAGAGGAAAAAATTGGTTGGATTTCAATTACAAAGGCTTCCACATCAAGCATTTCCATCGCTGTGTCCGCTTCCTACGACTACGTGTGACAGACTGATTAGAAATCCACAGCGCACTGAGTGGCACCACCGCTGGGTTGCAGTTTGCCTCGCCGATGGTCGATCGGGTCGCGCCACGTGTGTAGTGGCGTCACCCAGTGTGAACGCCCAATTCTAAACTGCCTTGATGATATGGTTGCCCGACCCAGGAAGCCTCGTCTGTCCATAACCCTAAGGGAGTTCTGGGGAGCGGTGAATTCATAGGCTCCCCTTTAAATTGTCATTTCCAAGGTATTTACAGTTCTTCTTCCCTATTTAATATTATGAATCTTAAGTATGTTGTTAAAATTCTAAATTTAAAATGGAAAAGCAACCTTACAGATGGTTATTTTCTTGATCATGATTATCTGGAAAACACTTTATTTTAATGGTAATCTTTAATTTTTAAATTAAAAATCAAGAATTTGAATAATAGTTTTATTTGAACTATTTTGTTCAGGAAAGTTCATTAATATAAGGATGCTTCTTCAGATGGATTTTGTGAAGTTAGTCATTCCTCTGAAGCAACATTTATTCATTTCCTCCAACCATATTGGATTATAATTAAATATTAAATTTAAATTTTAAATATTAAATTAAAAAAATATTTTGTTAAATCCTATAAGAGGGAGATTGTGTTTCACATCAGATAAATATTTATTGGAAATCAGCAATTATTATTATTATTATTGGAAACCTACAATTTCCTTATACTCTTACTTTATATTTTCATTTTTCAGAAAAGTTGAATAGATTTTATTGACCTTCATACTCTTTTTATTAAAATAAAAAAACATATATATATTAAAAAAAATAATGTGTTCTGTTATTTATGTAATAGTTTAAACAAGTTATATTTAGTTGAGAATTGTTTATGTAGTTATTGTTTAAAAAAAAAGAGAAAATTGTAAGCACTTTGATTTGTAAACTTTTGTATATTTGTTGAGAATGGCGCGTCTGACTGACGCCATTTCTATTCCAGTTATGTTCTTTTATTACAAAACCAGCTTTGTTGCTGTTAGTTAATTAATTTATTTTTTTTTTAATTAAATATGCATTGTTTAGAATGGCTTTTCTAAACTTTAATATCATTTTCTTTTATTAATATAATTTATAAACTTTGTTCATGTTTCAAATTCTTTTATGTAATTGAAATGATTTGTTTCTCTTAAGAAAGACTGTGAAAATGAATTCAATTGTTTTATTCTACTACAGAAAAATACCTAAGTTTGCATGTTGTTTGCATAACTGGATACTTTATAAAATGCTTCATGAATATTGTTTGCTCTGTAAAGCCCAAGAGGGTGATCCACGGATATATAATGCTTTTGGTTCGCTTCATTTATGACACGCTTATTCAGTCACGATTGTGTGATATTCAAGCAGTATGAGAAAACAAGTTCATATCTGATTACTGTTTCTCATCATTCGTTTTCATTTCATCACTGAGTATGGTTGTGAAATAATTTTTTAATTTTGGACAACTATAGAATTTAATAAAGACCATTTAGAGCTATGATGTTATGGCTTTAAAGTAGGATAATAGAGGCTAAATGCACTAAATGATTGCACTAGGTCTTTCGTCGAAAAGTTTCATCTCACGCGACTGTATTTAGATGATTTGCTGCATTTAAAAGAGGGCGCGGTTCTTTTACTGACTAACATCGCAATGGACTAGAGCAGTGATGGCGAACCTTATGACACGCGTGTCAGTGCTGACACGCGAGCTCATTTTTGGTGACACGCATCTTTAAAGATAAAAAATTTCATAATTCAAAAAAATCTTTTTTTTTCTGATAATGTAGCTCATATAGTTAGCAACTCTCTCTGTTTACTACATATTTTGTGTTTAGTTTGTTTCATGGAAATTATAAATACCGATTAACATTTTTTTTAATTTTATCCCTGAAAAAGACAATAAATTTGTCGAAACGTTGGAAAAGATTTAAAAAAAAAGTGTACATTTTATTGACCGCTCCTCGAGATCTCCTTTAGTTGTTTTGCTAACAATTTTCTCATCCACATATTTTTGTGAGACATTGTTCTCAGCATTAAATAATATTAAGACAAACAAACGGAATCGGTTAACAGATGAAGTCAGTCGTGCTTGCTTGGGCTTGAAATGTACCAAGTATAAACCCGAAATAGAAGATTTAGCAGACAAACTTCAGCACCAAAAAAGTCATCAGAGACATTTTCCGCGGTAGCCTGCTTCATTTTGTAGTCATCGACCGGTTTCGGGCGTTCGCCCATCTTCAAGATGCGTTTTTCAGACAGTGTGACAACACCGACATGCACAGAGCAAACTTAGTTTTTACACTCAAGTTTGCTCTGTACAAGTCTGTGTTGTCGCACTGTCTGAAAAACGCATCCTGAAGATGGGCGAACGCCCGAAACCGGTCGATGACCACAAAATGAAGCAGGCTACCACGGAAAATGTCTCTGATGCTTTCCAGCTCTGCGGAACCAACCACCACACCAAAAAAGTCACTAATTTTTCATATATATTTATTTTCTAATTGTATAAATTTATATTGTTTTTCTGTTTTTGTTCAATTATATTTTATATATATATTACTTGATTTTGTATGTTAAGTGTCAATGAAAGATGTAAGACAAGTCTCTAAATGTAAACTATTGGTTTCATAATTTTGGCTTTTGTATTTTAAATGGCATTAAACAAATAATTAACTTGATGAGTGACACGCCACGAGAATTATGTTTCTATTTTTCAAAATTTTGACACACCGAGCTCAAAAGGTTCGCCATCACTAGACTAGAGCATTAAAAGTCTCAAAACATTACTGCTTTTCAAAAAAGATATAAAGTTGATTGAAGATGTACATGTGAAATGAAAGACGGCTTCATTTGCAACAGAACCCAATACTGTTCATACTATTCTGCACCAACATCTTAGGATGAAGGAGGTCGTTTGTTATTTGATTCTGCATTTGCTCATGGTGGGCGCTTCAAAAATCTGAACGAGTATAAAGCAGCAAAAAAAACCTTCAAAATCTAGAATGATAGCTAAGGTTGGATTATTTCTAAAAATCTTAACTAAACCGACGAAACGAACAAACCATTTTGCCATGACGCATTAACATGCCAAGAAAATAGAATTAGATTCACTGTGACAGCATATTTAGTATATTCAATATGTCTATCTCAAATACTCGGCTTTCTGAACTCCGATCCTTTGGGCTTAATAATCGTATTACTATGGCCATGCTTATTCGCATATTGGCAAATAAACTGTCTGTTTTTTGCCTATAGAGTCAGAATCATTAAATATTGTTTTTAAAGCTCCATCTTAATATTCCGTAGGTTTCATTAAGAACCCGACGCCAAGGTTCCGGTGAAAATACCTACCGAAGGATTTCTTTTATCCTTAATTTCTTTTTTTAAAATCATCTTTTCCCAGCTCGTCCCAGCTCTGTTAATAGCAAATATTGGTTTAAATTTTTGCTTTTGAGAAATTAGAAGTGTAACAACGAACTTAACAATTTTACTGAGTGAGAAGTAAGTTTTTTATTTTATTTTATTTTGGGGTAGCATCTAAGTCATCATCTCAGATAGGTTTATTGTTATTACTAACTATATGAAATAATTTATTATTTTAGATAACTTATTAGGGTGTTAAAAAAATGTTTGTACATAGAAACAGCTATAAAAACACTTACTTAAATCTTATTCTCCAAAATATAACATTTTCTACCACTTTCACCTATCAATCTGCAAGATTTAAATTTAATTGGAGTGGTGGCAACAGATTGCTCAAACATTGAGCAGTTGTTCATCATCGACAGCCGATGGGCGACCTGATCATGGCTCATCTTAAAGGCTTGTTGTCCATTTTTGAAACGTTTAAAGAAAAAGTTGCCATATTTCGGTTTACCATCCTATCTCCTTCCACTGCACAAATTTCTTCGGCTGCCCCTTTGTGCTTCGTTTTTTTTTTCAATAATGTCTCATGTAGTGATGATTTTTTTAGGTTTGGATCGAGAAAGTGGTATAAAATTGAATTAAACTGACTGAACACTGTTATATTGAATAAAATATTGCAAAGCTTTACACTAGCAAAGAGTATGGTAGCGTGAAAGAGAGTGACAGGCTGAACGGGCAGAGTGACGGTGTATGTTGTTTTTTTAATGTTAACTCGAATGATGTACTCTGGATGAGAGCGAGTTAGAATAGAGAGCATTTTTATATGTTTTTTCAACTCCCTTACTACTCCTTTAAAGAATAATTGAAATAATCTAATAATTCCAGTATCGTTAGTAGACGGATCACTTTTCTACTACTACTAGAATCTTGACGTAACTTTAGGCGGTGCCTTATGATATGTTGCAGGCAAGACACGCCAAAATACGTCACGAAGGTCCATTATTCTCAGAAGACTAATTACAATTTTTCTTCGGACACTTTGGTTGCTAATTACAATAGCATATGCGAGGTAAAGAGGTTTGGGTTCATTATTGAATTTAGCATTAGCCCAATTTATGAATTTATTATTGATAAATAATATAAATTATATAAACAAAAGCAACATATATGATTTAATATCAGACTTCAGAGGTTTCAAAAACTTTAGTAACAACCAAGTAGTATGCATTAATGAATAACGTTCTCCTGTTGATTCATTAAGATCTTGTCCGTAGCGTTGGTTAGTATTACAGTTCTTGGCATGTTAAAATTGTTATGAAAACAGATTAAATTCATTATAATTGAAGTTTATGTTTACTAATTATTATAAAAACATTGATTATAAATTTGATATTTTCATACCAACTTTAATTTTAATTATTTAGTTCTAATTAGGTTGAATTTACATATATTGTTATGACTATTATTCGATCGTACAGCGAAGATTGATTCTAATTTCGCAGCTATTTCTTATAAACTGTGACTTAGTTTAATAATTAATCTGATGTTAAATTAAAATTTAAAACTTTGTAGAAATATATTAGATTAAATGAAATGTAAAGTATAAATATTAATGTTACAGGGAGGAAGTGCAAGATCATAAAGTGAAGTGGGGAGCTAAGTTCGAGTTTGTATGCAAAATGAGTGCTAACGCATCTACGGGAGTCTTGGATCCTTGTATGCTTAGAGTATCAGTTAGGAAGGTAAGTGTCAGATATATTACATGGAAATATTGATATTGAATTAATTCATGTTCTGTTAGGTTTAGTGTAATTAGAATTTTCGTATACATTAACAATCTTAAGAATAATATAATATCATTTTGAGCACACCAACGGTGACTGTTCAAAAACTTGTTTTGTATATAGTAATAGGAATTCATATGCCGATTTCTCGAAATAACCTAATTATATTTGTTGTTATGGTTTTGGCCGACCTTCTCTTTCTTAAGTTTCAAATGAAATATTTTTGAAGAAAAGTTTGCCAATAATATATCAAAATACATTTCGCTTGTTAAGCAGTATAACTATTTGAAATGATTACTATGATTACAAACACTGGATTTAAATTTAAAATTAAGTGACTGGTATTGTTTGTTTATAGCAGATTGCACCCTCTTTTTATCAAAATTCTCGTGTCAGATTTCTAGAGAGAAATCTCCCATAGTAATCTGACAGTGGTATTATAGATGCCGGCTAAAAATGGTTTACTAAATTCCTTCATTCTCATTTTTCCTTTGTTCGTATGGAAAATAAATTTATGAGGTCAACAAATTATGGTTTTTAGGAAATTGAAGTTTACAAAGAAATATTTATTATTAGTATTTCAATTTTAACATAAAATATTCATTATGAATCGGAAGATAAAGAACAAGAATATGGACATAAAAAGCTAGTTCCAGCTTCCTTTTTTACTGGGTGTAACAGAAGTCTTTGCGTTTTTCACTTTGCAATTAAAATATGGTTGGTTTGTACTCACCTACTAAGCTTGCTCCTCGAAATACACGCCATCATTTAGTACAACTTGAACCATGAGTGAGCCAACAATTTAGATTTTATCGCAAGACTGTTAGGAATTGGCCCCAAAATGAATGACGCCCTGGTAGATCCACCACACCACAGCAACACTTTTTTTCTCAATTTTTTTCTCTTCGAGGGATGGTACAGATGATTGGTCTGATCTTATCCATTGTTTTTTGTTTGTTCGTTGTCAAAATAAACTCAAAATCAAACATCAAACTCAAAATAAAAATGATTCGTTTGATGAAACGAAAATCAATCGTGTTTTGAAGAAGGGTTTTGACTTCAACTCGGCGTGCGGCTTGTTGGGGCATAAATTGATGTGTATGTTTCGGCAGCTTCTGGGAACTATGGCGGCTGTTCACAGTAAGCGGTTTATGGTTGCGTGTGAGACACGTCTATTTCACCTAAAAGTTTTTTGATGCTGTCGCCAAAGGTGTTGAATCTAAGAAGATAGGATGTTCTGGATGAAGCTTACTTTCCAATATCATAACACCTCTTTAAATTTTTTGTGCCAGATCGGGGTAGCCTGTGATCTGAATAGAGCGTTTCCTTTCTGCTTCATTAATTTCGAAAGTGTCGTTTGTGGCAGAGGCTTTTTTTAAAGTAGTGACGGAAGATCGCCCGAATGTTAGGTCATTTAACAAATGGCTAGAGTTTTCCATAAACTGAAAGTAAAAAGGGGTAACTAATAAGAACTTAGTGTTTCTTTGAAATTAGTGGGTATTTGAAATAGTAATCTTTAAATCTTTAGATGATTCTTATAGGGAAACCTAATGAAATTTTCCAAGGAAACGTGAACAAAGAAATACCATTCATTGTTCGGATAAAAATGTATTAAAAGTGTAGTAGATTCTAACATTAGCTCTCAGAAGGGGTAATCTAAGGAGCGTGTCTGGGCAATGGAAGGAGAACTTAAAGTAGGGGCTAGTCCAGCCGTTCGCTTAAAAAGAGTGCCTTACCGCCAATTGACTCTCATTCAAATGCCATTCGAACAACCACCACCGTTCAACGACCATCGTTCTCATACCTTTACTCTGCCAGTCACTATGTCACTCTCTTCTCACGCTACCATACTTTAACGCTAAATTATACAATCTAACGATGTTGCAGTAGTTATTATTCTCATTCAATATAAACACGTGTACAATATGTCTAGTGTACTCTTCTATCCCAATCTCCCAAAAACATCTACTACAAAAGTATATAGTTTCTTATTTTTAAAGGTAACAAAGATTCTGAGGATGTACGTAGTTTGTTTTTGTTTCTGCGCTTTAGTTAAAAACATCATAATACATAAATACCTTTTCGAAATAATCCAAGAAGTCGATGCTTGTCAGATGGTGATTTTTTTATTGGGAGGCTTGTAGTAAGTAGTAAGCATGCTGCGTTTCTCACTACTATCTAGTTCTGGCCTCCGCTACCTAGATTCTCTGCTAACTGTAGCTCCCCGCTTTTTCTCACCGTATTTACCTTCATGGGACTCGAACCATAAATCTTACATCTAGCCACTAGACCAACGCATGAGGGCTTCGCGCTTTATAGATTTCAAATATACCAAGCGAATTTAGCAACAATGCTCCGGAAGTAATTTAGACTTGACAATTACCATCTTCATAAAAAAAAATTATAGATTTTTCGTCCTTTTCATTGCTTTAATTAAAATTAAAAGATTTCTGTATAATAACCTGTATTAAATACGTCATTTAAAAATGTAAAATTTAAATCAGAAATAATGACCAACTTAAAAGAAGATAAAGGCTAATTTAAAATAAACAGAAGTTAGAAGTTACTTTTTAGAAACAGATTCAAAAGATTCACAATTAGATCAAGTTAAAATCAAATTTTCTTGCTCACAAATAAGTTTGGAAATGATATGATTAAATTAACCATGTTCTCGTACTAGGTTAGATGGAAGGTTTTAATTCATTTTAGATGGCTCGTATGGCTTTAACAATCAATCTTAATTGACTTTCAGGTAATATCTTGAATCGCATGGGTATTAGTTAGTATTAAATTTACTTCATAGAAGATTAATGAAATTCTTTTTGAGTATGAGATATATTTATTATGTGAAG
Source organism: Triatoma infestans (assembly GCA_011037195.1). Taxonomy (NCBI): domain Eukaryota; kingdom Metazoa; phylum Arthropoda; class Insecta; order Hemiptera; family Reduviidae; genus Triatoma; species Triatoma infestans. The sequence continues at coordinate 24,446 of JAAEAF010014052.1, forward strand.
GAGAGTTACACAAGCAGAAACAGTTACACAAACAGAAACAGTTACAAAAACAAAAAAAGTAAAAATTTGAAAAATTCACAAGGCTTCTACCTTACTTGAACTTCACAACCTCCAAAGCACAGTTTTTCTTCAAATTTAGATTTTTTTTTTACAGTACTTTTGTCTTCACGCGTTGGTCTAGTGCAGGGGTCGGCAACCTTTTGAGTCGGAAGAGTCAAAAAATTACAATTTACAAAATTTCACAGTTTTAAAGAACCACAAAATTTTTTCTTGCCAATAATAAATAGTACTCGCATAAATAAAGTTTTTTGATAAAAAAAACTGATCTATTTATTCATAAGAAAAAATATCTATTTATTCATATATAAGTAGTGTTTTTCACAACATATTAGATAATATATATATATGGCATTATTAGATAATTACTTATTATTTAAGTAAAAAATTAAAACATTTACTTACAACACTAACTTGTACTTCAATAACAAACAATTGAGCAAACAAATTTAATGGGAGCGGATGGCTTTGTATGGTTATTCAAGTAGAAATTTAAACTTTACTAAACAATGTAACTTGTACTTAAAATAAAAAAAACAATAACATTCATTTGAGCAAACAAATTCAATGGGAGCGTTGGCTTTGCATGGTTTTAGAAAGTTTGGATAAATTTGGCTCATAACTTGTTGTTTTAAGTTTCAAACACGACTCTAAATTTTCATTTGTTAGTTGGCTTCTTACTTTACTTTTAATTATATTCATGCAAGAGAACGCTTGCTCACACGAATATGTCGATCCGAAGATAATCAGCACTCCAAATGCCAACTTCTTCACCTCACTGTAGCAATCTGGAAGACTATTTCATGCGTCGAATATAAGTGCCTCAACTCGCGGCATTTCTTTTAAAGCTGTCCACTTTTGATGCGTTACGTACATACATTTCTGGAACTCCAACTCTTCCAACTTGCTTTTCAACTCTGTAAATTTTCCACTCCACAAAGCTTTACTTTTTAAATCGATCAATTGCATTTCTAGAGATCCAGTATCAATTCCAAATGGCTCAATGTGGATTTCGTTACTATTTGTGTTGAGAGGATTTACTATGAATGCTAGAGTGGTTTTGTTGGTTTTGAATTGCTCAAATCTGTCAGCAAATTCATTTTTAATTGTGCTGAAATAATTCGTGTCAACAGTTGCACTGGTTTTATCGCGATATTGCTTTAGAAATTGAAAATGAAGTAATTTACCGCTCTGAATATTTTCTACAAAAAGAATTAATTTTTGTTCAAAACAAACCAATTCTTCTACCCAAACGTAGGTTGGGTTTCCCTTTCCTTGCCGTTTTAGATTCAGCTCATTTAGACTTCAAAAAAAGTAGTTAGGTATCTTATTTGGAAAAAAATATGTATAATATGTATTTTAAAAATATAATACTTATTATGTTACCTACCTTTACTTCGTTTTTTATTATTATTATTATTATATACATATATATGTACATACATAACTTTGAGAAGATAATTCGCTTCTAACTCTTTTACTTGAAACAACAAACTACACGTCACAGTCAAAGCACTGGTGAAGACGCCAAATTGTCTTGCGTCGAAAGCGAATTAAAACCTACATAGAAACATCCGACGACGGCGTCATTCGAGAGCTTCCGATGGACTGACGACAGTGACGACGCGTGTCACGGGGGAGGGGTGCGGTGAAAAGCGAGTACAAGTGGCTGAGAGATAGAATCGGTGCCTAATCCTCGTTAATCGATTCAGAACGATTTTTAATTTTTTTTTTTTTTATAAAATAAATTATATTTGCATATGGAACTAAAGAGCCGCAGCTTCACATCCAAAAAGCCGCATATGGCTCGCGAGCCGCAGGTTGCCGACCCCTGGTCTAGTGACTAGTGCACTCGCCTAATGTTAGAATTCAGTAAGGGCAAAGTCGGTGTTGACTTCCCCGATTAAGGAATTTTGACAGATAACCTACTTCAGATTTCATGGTGATACCTAAACAGAATATCAAGTTTAAACTGTCTACGGTTTTTCATTTTTGAGCTATGCTGTTCACATACATGCAACCACACACGCACACACAGACAGACCCTTTGCTAAAAACCACTTTTTTGGATCTCATAACGGATATTTCCGGTAAAAACTCGATATCGAAAATTTGACACGATTACAATACTTCCATCTTACTAGGAGTAAGAGAAAGTAAAAATGACAAATTTTCTCTATACTTCAAATTTTGCTCCCTTATCCCAACATAAATATAAAAATGGCCATTCTACTAAACCCAAACAGATAGGGAATTGAAGAACGCTCCAATAACAGAACCAAACTCATATATTTGAAATTTAACGCCACAAATTCGGCAAAACTACCTGAAATCAATTTCTTAGACTTAAGCACTTCCAAAGTTTAAAGAAAATCATTATAATCATTTTTGAAAAAATTCCAAAAAAACTCGAAACCCAATTGTAAAGTTGTACTTCCGGTTAACAGCATTGCTTCAAATTTGGAATTCTAGCAATGTTTTTTTAATATATATTATTAATTATATAAGTGGCAGAATCATACATTGAATTGAAAGTAGTAGTTTAGAGTTAAGCTTTTACTATACTGTTCTCGCAGAACTTAAAAAAAAAAAATTCAATTTTCCCGGGAACATGTTAAACTAAAAGTAAGGGGTATTTATGTACATAAATTGTATGTGAAGTTTAAAGGAAATCGTTGGAGCCGTTTTGGAAGAAATCGCGAAAAACTGGAGAAAACAAAAACATTAAAGCCGTACTTCCTGTTCATGTATTTTACTACACGAAACCTAAACGGTACCAGATATGATGGTAGACCTAAACGGAAAGTTTGAGCTTCCTACCAACTTTTTGTTTTTGGAGATATTTTGTTCACCAGACATCTTCAGACCATTTGCTACAAAATTTTTTTTTTCGTACTTAGGAGATCTCAAAAACATATAACGGGTGTCCCAAAAGGTACTTTACAACTTCACAACGCAATAAGTTGAATTGTAATTGATGTACAGAAACTAACTTTAGTTTATCTAATGCTCCATCTCATAAAGTTTTTTTCCTTGTTTAGTCCACTTCAATATGCGCACCTCTTGTGGCACGTACGATATCAAATCGGTATTCAACTTCCATCCACACTCGCCGTAACATGTGTTCATCAACAGTGGCAACGGCATCGGTGATTCTGTTCTTCACATCGTTGATATCATTGACAGGAGTACGATAAACTTTGTCTTTAACGTAACCCCAGAGAAAAAAGTCTAAGGGTGTCAGGTCAGGGGACCTAGGAGGTCAGGAAATGGGGCCACCTCTTCACTTCACAACGCAATAACTTGAATTGTAATTGATGTACAGAAAATAACTTTAGTTTATCTAATGCTCCATCTCATAAAGTTTTTTTTCGTCTGCAATTACTGCAGGCACTTGAGCCAAATGATAGACCGAAGCGCATGCAATTTGCTGTGGAAATTCTGACACGTGTGGAAGAGGATAACAATTTCCTTAATAATGTGGCTTTCTCCGATGAATCGACTTTTCATGTGTGTGGAAGAGTCAATACACACAATCTCCGCATCTGGGGGTCAGTAAACCCACATGCTTTGAGAGAAGTGGTGCGTGATAGCCCCAAAGTTAATATGTGGTGTTGTGTCATGATTGATCGCATTATTGGACCATTCTTTTTTGCAGAAAACACAGTTAATGGTACCAATTACCTTGACATGCTGCAGATGTATCTGATACCTCAATTAGCTGATCGACAACCAACAGTCTTTTTTCAGCAAGATGGTGCACCACCACATTGGGCTCTTAACGTGAGAGAGGTCCTGGACGTCACCTTTCCGCAACGTTGGATTGGAAGAGGTGGCCCCATTTCCTGGCCTCCTAGGTCCCCTGACATGACACCCTTAGACTTTTTCTCTGGGGTTACGTTAAAGACAAAGTTTATCGTACTCCTGTCAATGATATCAACGATCTGAAGAACAGAATCACCGATGCCATTGCCACTGTTGATGAACACATGTTACGGCGGGTGTGGATGGAAGTTGAATACCGATTAGATATCGTACGTGCCACAAGAGGTGCGCATATTGAAGTGAACTAAACAAGGAAAAAAACTTTATGAGATGGAGCATTAGATAAACTAAAGTTAATTTCTGTACATCAATTACAATTCAAGTTATTGCGTTGTGAAGTTGTAAAGTACCTTTTGGGACACCCGATATTTCCGTTGAAAACTCAATATCGAGAATCTGGCACTATCGCAATACCTCCTTTTACGAGGATTAAGAGAAGGTAAAAAAGTCACACAAACTTTTAATTTGCAAATGCCACTTAGGCAATACCAAAACAAATCACGATTTGATTTAAATTTTTTCACATTTATATGAAATATTCAACTTTAAAATAAATACATTGGAATAAAGAGTAATATTTAAAGTGATAAAAATATCTGGGACGGCTATCTGTCGTAGCAAGTATATTTGTGGTGTTTCTGAACAGTTTCGGATTTTCATCCATCATCAGAGTAAAGTTATCAAGTTTGTGTAGAGCGGTGATGTCAGCTTAATTTTTACAGTTAAACACTGTACTTGTTGATTGTTTGCCGGAGGTCAGGAACATCATAAATAAATGCGTGCTGTGATGGATAAAATCCCAGATGTTTTCTAATAACATTGCAGACCCATCCATATATATTCAGTGATAAAGATATAATCATATTCAGTGATGTGTAAAACGTGATAAAACTAATAAAGTGATTAACCAATTTTGAAGGAGAGGAAAGCTCTTAGCTTGGCAAGTTAATTGAAAAGCAGAAATTTGGAACACATTCAACTTAGGTAGCAGTTTACTTCACGTATATTAAAGATAAACAAGGCCTTTGGCGATGCGAATCTATTTCTTTACCGCTTTTATTTTAATGTACTTTCCGCAAAAGTAGATTTTTTTTTTTCTTTCTCTTATGTCAGTAATCGTGTCAAATTTTCGATATCGAATTTTCACCGGAAATCCGTTTTCAGGTTCCCGGAATCCAAAAAAATTGGTTTTTAGAAAAGGATGTATGTGTATGTGTGTAAAGTGTGAACAGCATAGCTCAAAAACAAAAAAAATCACTGAAAGTTCAAACTTGACATTCCGTTTACGTATCACCATGGGATCTGACAGTAAATTATCTGTCAAAATTCCGCAACTGATAGGTTTTTTTCACTCTTTTGCGATTTTCTCGAAGACGGTTCCAACGAGTTTCTTTAAACATAGTATATTAGCTATACATATATAGAGCTAAAACTATTACTTGAAACATTTCTCCAGGAAAATTCATTTAAGTGCACTTTTGGGTAAGGGGTGGGGATAGGTTTTCCTCTAATGTGCTATTTGAGTTAATTATACAATTCTGACATCTAAATAATATTAATTCCGAGTTTGAAGAAAGTCGGATGTCTGGACGAGCATTTTTACTGAAAAGTATTTTTCTTGTTCTTATGGTTTATATAT
>JAAEAF010014053.1:0-19531 GCA_011037195.1 Triatoma infestans
TAATATCACACAACGAAAAAAACTAAATTCCTTGAAATGCATAACACCTGAATACAATGCCGTTCAAACGGGGTCTTCAAACTCGGGGATTTTGGCAATACTTTTAATTCTGATTAATATTATATAGATAAAAGAGAGATTAATAAATTGAAATGGCACGTTAAAGGAAAGGTTCATCCCTTTTTTAAAACTACTCTCGAAGAAACGGTGGTGTTGGAGTCTGCTCGAGCCAGTTTCAGATAGCAGACTCTATACGATGCCTAGCCTCTAATTTCAATGGAGACGTTAAGGCCATAGAGTTAGTGTTGAAAGCACTACTAAGAAGAGTGTAGAAGAACATAGTGCTACTTGGTGAACTCCCATGCTGCAGTCATCGCCGTAACGGACCCGGGTTATAATACCTCTGGAACCAGCAGGAGTTGCTAAAAACTAATCGATAAAATTCGAAACCAAGGACAACGAATAGTTTTTCAGTGGATACCGGGGCACTGTGGTGTGTTTGGAAACAAATCAAGCCGACAGTCTTGCCAAGAAAGGCTCGAAACAAGGAACAACCTGAAACGGCTGTTTAACTTCAGTGGCTTTAAAAATGAAATAAAACTGGACAGGAAAAGGAAAGCCGAAGGAGTAGCCAAATCCTCAAATTGGCAGGAAGCCGTGACCCGCACATATTGACTCATGTTCTGCGGTGGAGGACATACGCCAGTTTAGTATGGTAAATATTATAAATATTGAGTCGCCAGACTCGAATGACCGAGGTTGTCAATGACGGCGATTAGGAGAAAAAAAAAATTATTCTTCCAAACATCTCCAGCAGGAAATGTACTTAAAAAAAAACAAACAACGCAAAAGCTATGGATTTTCTTATCTTGATTATTAAAACAAATAATACAAAATTTATGTTATGTAAAAAGAAGATTGAATTCAACAGGAAGCAAATTTTTTTTTTTATAGTTATCATAAGGGTAGTGATTACAAAATTTAACCCAACTTCCAAATATTAGGTGTAAATTTATTGAAATATACTCCACTTCATGTCAAAAAAAAGAAGAAAAAATCAATGAGGGAGCAATATCATCTTTATGACCCAATTAGTTAGAGCGTTAGCGATATCTATTAAAGAACTTCTTAAGATTCCAACCTCATTTTAGCTTCATAAATTTTATTTAAAACAACACCCTGATGGGAATTAAGAATTGCTAGGCAAATTTGGGGAGTTGTATGGGCTGCAACCATAGTCATATTGCGATCCATTGTCTGAAACTAAAATCATATGGCAATCCGCTCACTGCTATGCACTCAAAACGTCACATGAGGCGTAACGCATTTCCCATCACAACAAGCTATTCAAGCTTCCACCATAGGGGATATCAAGATCCCCTACTTCACCTTCTAGAAAATCAGGAAGGAGAGGTTAGGGGAAAGTTAGGAGAAGTTATTATTATTATTATTAGTATTATTAGTATATTAGTGGGACGTTTTAGTTCTAATTTTGACGGAGAAGTAAAAGCTGTTCTATTAGCACTAAAAACGCTCCAAAATGAGGCAGTAAAGAAAGCAGTTTTGTTCGTTGACCCACAAGCAGCCATTCAGGCTTTAACCAGCCTTGTGAGTAGTGAGTCGTACGATGTTTTAGAAGCACAAATGCTTATAGGAGAACTTTTGTCCTTGGGTTGGGATATATGCCTGCAGTGGATACCCAGCCATTGTGGTACCCAGGGTAATGAAGAAGCAGACCGTCTTGCAAAAATGGATCGCTAAAAGATCAACCGCAAGCTCCCCTGGATCACGCGACAACGAAAAGACTCCTACGTCATAAATTTAACTCGGAGGCGATAGAGAGTTTTGAAAGGCAGGCAGAAGGAAAAAGGTGGAGGGTTCTGCTTGAACAGGGAGCACGAATTCCCCATAACCTCCCCAGAAACGAATTAGTTGCCTGTTTCAGACTAGCCACTGGACACGATTACCTGCAGGCTCATCTTGCCCGAATTGGAGTCGTGAACAGCCCTACCTGTGTATTGTGTGGCGTTGGGAACATGACTGGCTCTCACCTAGATGAGTGCCAAGCTCTTTTAGACATTCAACAACTGCCAATTAGGCAGACTGATAACTATAAGTATCGATCTATTTTATATTGGACTGCTCGAAGTCGAATGGCTGAAATCATGACTTGGCATTGGAAAAAAGAAAAGAAAAAGAAGTTCTCTCACAATGTGTATAACCTCCTCCATTCTATCGATTTTTGTTTCTATCGATCTCATGATTTTCCTACATATATATATTAAAATTAATATGGAATTAAATGTGTTTTATTTCTTAAAATATACCAAAAACGGCAAGATTTTAAAAACTCACAAGTTTATATTTATTAGTAAGAGAAGTTAGGAGAAGTTATTATTATTATTATTATTATTATTAAAGAGCTACAACGTTTATTTGTAAGCATTTCTCAGGGGAAAATTCATTTAAGGGGACTTTTTGGTGTGGGGCGGGGGTTATGTTTTCTTATAAAGTGCTTTAGTAGTTTATTGTACAATACTATCATCTGAATAATATTAATTAGAATTAGAATGTTGTCAAAATTCCGAATATGGAGAAAATCAATTTGCATTTTTACTGAATAATTTTTTCCACTTTTTTGCGATTTTCTCCATAAAAACACCGACAGATTTTCTATTATTAAATTTGCTACACTTACTATATGAATACAGAGATCTATCACTTTGGTCGGAAACTTTTTTCATAGGTAGTTCATTTAATGAAGTTCTAGATGGAGGAGGGAGTATGCATGTGCTTTACTCAAAAAAAGTCATTTAATTAAGTTTAGATTCTTTCATTGATATAAATTTGAAAGCAAAAAATAAACATTTAGTAAAAGGTTTAAGTTTGAAGAAAATTTGTGATTTATAATTCAGTAAACTGATATAAGAGAAAGTCATGTGAGTGTTTCACAACAGAATTTTAACTACATCTTTTAAACTTGGTTCTTTTACTAACATATTATAAGAAAAATCGCAATAAGTCTGATCTTAATATTTTGTTAAAGTAACACTAGGGAATCAGAGATAAAAATGTCTCGGTTATGATCGGTAATGAAATTACAATTTACTGAATCGACTTTTAATTTTTACAAGTTTCCAAGAAACTCTAGCCCTAATGATTTTTCCCTAAACTTGGCATATTTACTAAAGAAAATATTTATCCTTGAGAGTTCATTTAAGGGCTATGACAGACGAGGCTTCCTGGGTAGCGCCACTTGGGTCGGGCCACTTATTTTGACGCCACTTGATTCGCGACCTGGGAAGCGCCACCCACGACTTCAAAGCTCTCCAAGGCCAGTTGAATAATGGAAGTCGAAAGAGTTGACAGCTGTGGCCTACCTTCACCTATGTAATCGGAAAAAAAATAAAAATAGACGGTTTTGGGTTCATCCCTTATTAAGAGAGATAAAGGAAACTAATTTCTTCTGTTCATTGTATCCTCAGCTCAGACAACATCTTGGTAAATTTTTCAATTTTCTCCAGATATCCCTCCAATCATTCGATGAATAACTCGCTATTCTGAAACAAACACTGACTCATCCTGACAATGCGAGCAGCAAATTACACCAGAGGAAAAAATTGGTTGGATTTCAATTACAAAGGCTTCCACATCAAGCATTTCCATCGCTGTGTCCGCTTCCTACGACTACGTGTGACAGACTGATTAGAAATCCACAGCGCACTGAGTGGCACCACCGCTGGGTTGCAGTTTGCCTCGCCGATGGTCGATCGGGTCGCGCCACGTGTGTAGTGGCGTCACCCAGTGTGAACGCCCAATTCTAAACTGCCTTGATGATATGGTTGCCCGACCCAGGAAGCCTCGTCTGTCCATAACCCTAAGGGAGTTCTGGGGAGCGGTGAATTCATAGGCTCCCCTTTAAATTGTCATTTCCAAGGTATTTACAGTTCTTCTTCCCTATTTAATATTATGAATCTTAAGTATGTTGTTAAAATTCTAAATTTAAAATGGAAAAGCAACCTTACAGATGGTTATTTTCTTGATCATGATTATCTGGAAAACACTTTATTTTAATGGTAATCTTTAATTTTTAAATTAAAAATCAAGAATTTGAATAATAGTTTTATTTGAACTATTTTGTTCAGGAAAGTTCATTAATATAAGGATGCTTCTTCAGATGGATTTTGTGAAGTTAGTCATTCCTCTGAAGCAACATTTATTCATTTCCTCCAACCATATTGGATTATAATTAAATATTAAATTTAAATTTTAAATATTAAATTAAAAAAATATTTTGTTAAATCCTATAAGAGGGAGATTGTGTTTCACATCAGATAAATATTTATTGGAAATCAGCAATTATTATTATTATTATTGGAAACCTACAATTTCCTTATACTCTTACTTTATATTTTCATTTTTCAGAAAAGTTGAATAGATTTTATTGACCTTCATACTCTTTTTATTAAAATAAAAAAACATATATATATTAAAAAAAATAATGTGTTCTGTTATTTATGTAATAGTTTAAACAAGTTATATTTAGTTGAGAATTGTTTATGTAGTTATTGTTTAAAAAAAAAGAGAAAATTGTAAGCACTTTGATTTGTAAACTTTTGTATATTTGTTGAGAATGGCGCGTCTGACTGACGCCATTTCTATTCCAGTTATGTTCTTTTATTACAAAACCAGCTTTGTTGCTGTTAGTTAATTAATTTATTTTTTTTTTAATTAAATATGCATTGTTTAGAATGGCTTTTCTAAACTTTAATATCATTTTCTTTTATTAATATAATTTATAAACTTTGTTCATGTTTCAAATTCTTTTATGTAATTGAAATGATTTGTTTCTCTTAAGAAAGACTGTGAAAATGAATTCAATTGTTTTATTCTACTACAGAAAAATACCTAAGTTTGCATGTTGTTTGCATAACTGGATACTTTATAAAATGCTTCATGAATATTGTTTGCTCTGTAAAGCCCAAGAGGGTGATCCACGGATATATAATGCTTTTGGTTCGCTTCATTTATGACACGCTTATTCAGTCACGATTGTGTGATATTCAAGCAGTATGAGAAAACAAGTTCATATCTGATTACTGTTTCTCATCATTCGTTTTCATTTCATCACTGAGTATGGTTGTGAAATAATTTTTTAATTTTGGACAACTATAGAATTTAATAAAGACCATTTAGAGCTATGATGTTATGGCTTTAAAGTAGGATAATAGAGGCTAAATGCACTAAATGATTGCACTAGGTCTTTCGTCGAAAAGTTTCATCTCACGCGACTGTATTTAGATGATTTGCTGCATTTAAAAGAGGGCGCGGTTCTTTTACTGACTAACATCGCAATGGACTAGAGCAGTGATGGCGAACCTTATGACACGCGTGTCAGTGCTGACACGCGAGCTCATTTTTGGTGACACGCATCTTTAAAGATAAAAAATTTCATAATTCAAAAAAATCTTTTTTTTTCTGATAATGTAGCTCATATAGTTAGCAACTCTCTCTGTTTACTACATATTTTGTGTTTAGTTTGTTTCATGGAAATTATAAATACCGATTAACATTTTTTTTAATTTTATCCCTGAAAAAGACAATAAATTTGTCGAAACGTTGGAAAAGATTTAAAAAAAAAGTGTACATTTTATTGACCGCTCCTCGAGATCTCCTTTAGTTGTTTTGCTAACAATTTTCTCATCCACATATTTTTGTGAGACATTGTTCTCAGCATTAAATAATATTAAGACAAACAAACGGAATCGGTTAACAGATGAAGTCAGTCGTGCTTGCTTGGGCTTGAAATGTACCAAGTATAAACCCGAAATAGAAGATTTAGCAGACAAACTTCAGCACCAAAAAAGTCATCAGAGACATTTTCCGCGGTAGCCTGCTTCATTTTGTAGTCATCGACCGGTTTCGGGCGTTCGCCCATCTTCAAGATGCGTTTTTCAGACAGTGTGACAACACCGACATGCACAGAGCAAACTTAGTTTTTACACTCAAGTTTGCTCTGTACAAGTCTGTGTTGTCGCACTGTCTGAAAAACGCATCCTGAAGATGGGCGAACGCCCGAAACCGGTCGATGACCACAAAATGAAGCAGGCTACCACGGAAAATGTCTCTGATGCTTTCCAGCTCTGCGGAACCAACCACCACACCAAAAAAGTCACTAATTTTTCATATATATTTATTTTCTAATTGTATAAATTTATATTGTTTTTCTGTTTTTGTTCAATTATATTTTATATATATATTACTTGATTTTGTATGTTAAGTGTCAATGAAAGATGTAAGACAAGTCTCTAAATGTAAACTATTGGTTTCATAATTTTGGCTTTTGTATTTTAAATGGCATTAAACAAATAATTAACTTGATGAGTGACACGCCACGAGAATTATGTTTCTATTTTTCAAAATTTTGACACACCGAGCTCAAAAGGTTCGCCATCACTAGACTAGAGCATTAAAAGTCTCAAAACATTACTGCTTTTCAAAAAAGATATAAAGTTGATTGAAGATGTACATGTGAAATGAAAGACGGCTTCATTTGCAACAGAACCCAATACTGTTCATACTATTCTGCACCAACATCTTAGGATGAAGGAGGTCGTTTGTTATTTGATTCTGCATTTGCTCATGGTGGGCGCTTCAAAAATCTGAACGAGTATAAAGCAGCAAAAAAAACCTTCAAAATCTAGAATGATAGCTAAGGTTGGATTATTTCTAAAAATCTATTATAAACAGCCGACCCGAAACGAAAAACAAACCAACTTTGCAGCCGCATGGGAAGACCTCGTAGAGCATAGCCAAGAGAACGCACGAAATAGACAGATACGACTCAGTGGTATCACCTCCGCGGTCTCCCTGTGGATTCAGAATCTTTGTAGTATATTCAATATGTCGTCGATCTCAAAAATGGGAGACCGAATCGTGGACGAAGCGGGGGCATCTTGATACTCCGATCCTTTGGGCTTGCCTAGACTAACCCGCCTCTCCACTACCCCTCCCCCACTCGAGCCACATGACTCGTAGCCTTCGGCGCGAGAAAGATCAGAAGGTGCGGTAGGGCAAGAGATATAAACTGTCTGTTTTTTGCCTATAGAGTCAGAATCATTAAATATTGTTTTTAAAGCTCCATCTTAATATTCCGTAGGTTTCATTAAGAACCCGACGCCAAGGTTCCGGTGAAAATACCTACCGAAGGATTTCTTTTATCCTTAATTTCTTTTTTTAAAATCATCTTTTCCCAGCTCGTCCCAGCTCTGTTAATAGCAAATATTGGTTTAAATTTTTGCTTTTGAGAAATTAGAAGTGTAACAACGAACTTAACAATTTTACTGAGTGAGAAGTAAGTTTTTTATTTTATTTTATTTTGGGGTAGCATCTAAGTCATCATCTCAGATAGGTTTATTGTTATTACTAACTATATGAAATAATTTATTATTTTAGATAACTTATTAGGGTGTTAAAAAAATGTTTGTACATAGAAACAGCTATAAAAACACTTACTTAAATCTTATTCTCCAAAATATAACATTTTCTACCACTTTCACCTATCAATCTGCAAGATTTAAATTTAATTGGAGTGGTGGCAACAGATTGCTCAAACATTGAGCAGTTGTTCATCATCGACAGCCGATGGGCGACCTGATCATGGCTCATCTTAAAGGCTTGTTGTCCATTTTTGAAACGTTTAAAGAAAAAGTTGCCATATTTCGGTTTACCATCCTATCTCCTTCCACTGCACAAATTTCTTCGGCTGCCCCTTTGTGCTTCGTTTTTTTTTTCAATAATGTCTCATGTAGTGATGATTTTTTTAGGTTTGGATCGAGAAAGTGGTATAAAATTGAATTAAACTGACTGAACACTGTTATATTGAATAAAATATTGCAAAGCTTTACACTAGCAAAGAGTATGGTAGCGTGAAAGAGAGTGACAGGCTGAACGGGCAGAGTGACGGTGTATGTTGTTTTTTTAATGTTAACTCGAATGATGTACTCTGGATGAGAGCGAGTTAGAATAGAGAGCATTTTTATATGTTTTTTCAACTCCCTTACTACTCCTTTAAAGAATAATTGAAATAATCTAATAATTCCAGTATCGTTAGTAGACGGATCACTTTTCTACTACTACTAGAATCTTGACGTAACTTTAGGCGGTGCCTTATGATATGTTGCAGGCAAGACACGCCAAAATACGTCACGAAGGTCCATTATTCTCAGAAGACTAATTACAATTTTTCTTCGGACACTTTGGTTGCTAATTACAATAGCATATGCGAGGTAAAGAGGTTTGGGTTCATTATTGAATTTAGCATTAGCCCAATTTATGAATTTATTATTGATAAATAATATAAATTATATAAACAAAAGCAACATATATGATTTAATATCAGACTTCAGAGGTTTCAAAAACTTTAGTAACAACCAAGTAGTATGCATTAATGAATAACGTTCTCCTGTTGATTCATTAAGATCTTGTCCGTAGCGTTGGTTAGTATTACAGTTCTTGGCATGTTAAAATTGTTATGAAAACAGATTAAATTCATTATAATTGAAGTTTATGTTTACTAATTATTATAAAAACATTGATTATAAATTTGATATTTTCATACCAACTTTAATTTTAATTATTTAGTTCTAATTAGGTTGAATTTACATATATTGTTATGACTATTATTCGATCGTACAGCGAAGATTGATTCTAATTTCGCAGCTATTTCTTATAAACTGTGACTTAGTTTAATAATTAATCTGATGTTAAATTAAAATTTAAAACTTTGTAGAAATATATTAGATTAAATGAAATGTAAAGTATAAATATTAATGTTACAGGGAGGAAGTGCAAGATCATAAAGTGAAGTGGGGAGCTAAGTTCGAGTTTGTATGCAAAATGAGTGCTAACGCATCTACGGGAGTCTTGGATCCTTGTATGCTTAGAGTATCAGTTAGGAAGGTAAGTGTCAGATATATTACATGGAAATATTGATATTGAATTAATTCATGTTCTGTTAGGTTTAGTGTAATTAGAATTTTCGTATACATTAACAATCTTAAGAATAATATAATATCATTTTGAGCACACCAACGGTGACTGTTCAAAAACTTGTTTTGTATATAGTAATAGGAATTCATATGCCGATTTCTCGAAATAACCTAATTATATTTGTTGTTATGGTTTTGGCCGACCTTCTCTTTCTTAAGTTTCAAATGAAATATTTTTGAAGAAAAGTTTGCCAATAATATATCAAAATACATTTCGCTTGTTAAGCAGTATAACTATTTGAAATGATTACTATGATTACAAACACTGGATTTAAATTTAAAATTAAGTGACTGGTATTGTTTGTTTATAGCAGATTGCACCCTCTTTTTATCAAAATTCTCGTGTCAGATTTCTAGAGAGAAATCTCCCATAGTAATCTGACAGTGGTATTATAGATGCCGGCTAAAAATGGTTTACTAAATTCCTTCATTCTCATTTTTCCTTTGTTCGTATGGAAAATAAATTTATGAGGTCAACAAATTATGGTTTTTAGGAAATTGAAGTTTACAAAGAAATATTTATTATTAGTATTTCAATTTTAACATAAAATATTCATTATGAATCGGAAGATAAAGAACAAGAATATGGACATAAAAAGCTAGTTCCAGCTTCCTTTTTTACTGGGTGTAACAGAAGTCTTTGCGTTTTTCACTTTGCAATTAAAATATGGTTGGTTTGTACTCACCTACTAAGCTTGCTCCTCGAAATACACGCCATCATTTAGTACAACTTGAACCATGAGTGAGCCAACAATTTAGATTTTATCGCAAGACTGTTAGGAATTGGCCCCAAAATGAATGACGCCCTGGTAGATCCACCACACCACAGCAACACTTTTTTTCTCAATTTTTTTCTCTTCGAGGGATGGTACAGATGATTGGTCTGATCTTATCCATTGTTTTTTGTTTGTTCGTTGTCAAAATAAACTCAAAATCAAACATCAAACTCAAAATAAAAATGATTCGTTTGATGAAACGAAAATCAATCGTGTTTTGAAGAAGGGTTTTGACTTCAACTCGGCGTGCGGCTTGTTGGGGCATAAATTGATGTGTATGTTTCGGCAGCTTCTGGGAACTATGGCGGCTGTTCACAGTAAGCGGTTTATGGTTGCGTGTGAGACACGTCTATTTCACCTAAAAGTTTTTTGATGCTGTCGCCAAAGGTGTTGAATCTAAGAAGATAGGATGTTCTGGATGAAGCTTACTTTCCAATATCATAACACCTCTTTAAATTTTTTGTGCCAGATCGGGGTAGCCTGTGATCTGAATAGAGCGTTTCCTTTCTGCTTCATTAATTTCGAAAGTGTCGTTTGTGGCAGAGGCTTTTTTTAAAGTAGTGACGGAAGATCGCCCGAATGTTAGGTCATTTAACAAATGGCTAGAGTTTTCCATAAACTGAAAGTAAAAAGGGGTAACTAATAAGAACTTAGTGTTTCTTTGAAATTAGTGGGTATTTGAAATAGTAATCTTTAAATCTTTAGATGATTCTTATAGGGAAACCTAATGAAATTTTCCAAGGAAACGTGAACAAAGAAATACCATTCATTGTTCGGATAAAAATGTATTAAAAGTGTAGTAGATTCTAACATTAGCTCTCAGAAGGGGTAATCTAAGGAGCGTGTCTGGGCAATGGAAGGAGAACTTAAAGTAGGGGCTAGTCCAGCCGTTCGCTTAAAAAGAGTGCCTTACCGCCAATTGACTCTCATTCAAATGCCATTCGAACAACCACCACCGTTCAACGACCATCGTTCTCATACCTTTACTCTGCCAGTCACTATGTCACTCTCTTCTCACGCTACCATACTTTAACGCTAAATTATACAATCTAACGATGTTGCAGTAGTTATTATTCTCATTCAATATAAACACGTGTACAATATGTCTAGTGTACTCTTCTATCCCAATCTCCCAAAAACATCTACTACAAAAGTATATAGTTTCTTATTTTTAAAGGTAACAAAGATTCTGAGGATGTACGTAGTTTGTTTTTGTTTCTGCGCTTTAGTTAAAAACATCATAATACATAAATACCTTTTCGAAATAATCCAAGAAGTCGATGCTTGTCAGATGGTGATTTTTTTATTGGGAGGCTTGTAGTAAGTAGTAAGCATGCTGCGTTTCTCACTACTATCTAGTTCTGGCCTCCGCTACCTAGATTCTCTGCTAACTGTAGCTCCCCGCTTTTTCTCACCGTATTTACCTTCATGGGACTCGAACCATAAATCTTACATCTAGCCACTAGACCAACGCATGAGGGCTTCGCGCTTTATAGATTTCAAATATACCAAGCGAATTTAGCAACAATGCTCCGGAAGTAATTTAGACTTGACAATTACCATCTTCATAAAAAAAAATTATAGATTTTTCGTCCTTTTCATTGCTTTAATTAAAATTAAAAGATTTCTGTATAATAACCTGTATTAAATACGTCATTTAAAAATGTAAAATTTAAATCAGAAATAATGACCAACTTAAAAGAAGATAAAGGCTAATTTAAAATAAACAGAAGTTAGAAGTTACTTTTTAGAAACAGATTCAAAAGATTCACAATTAGATCAAGTTAAAATCAAATTTTCTTGCTCACAAATAAGTTTGGAAATGATATGATTAAATTAACCATGTTCTCGTACTAGGTTAGATGGAAGGTTTTAATTCATTTTAGATGGCTCGTATGGCTTTAACAATCAATCTTAATTGACTTTCAGGTAATATCTTGAATCGCATGGGTATTAGTTAGTATTAAATTTACTTCATAGAAGATTAATGAAATTCTTTTTGAGTATGAGATATATTTATTATGTGAAGGAGAGTTACACAAGCAGAAACAGTTACACAAACAGAAACAGTTACAAAAACAAAAAAAGTAAAAATTTGAAAAATTCACAAGGCTTCTACCTTACTTGAACTTCACAACCTCCAAAGCACAGTTTTTCTTCAAATTTAGATTTTTTTTTTACAGTACTTTTGTCTTCACGCGTTGGTCTAGTGCAGGGGTCGGCAACCTTTTGAGTCGGAAGAGTCAAAAAATTACAATTTACAAAATTTCACAGTTTTAAAGAACCACAAAATTTTTTCTTGCCAATAATAAATAGTACTCGCATAAATAAAGTTTTTTGATAAAAAAAACTGATCTATTTATTCATAAGAAAAAATATCTATTTATTCATATATAAGTAGTGTTTTTCACAACATATTAGATAATATATATATATGGCATTATTAGATAATTACTTATTATTTAAGTAAAAAATTAAAACATTTACTTACAACACTAACTTGTACTTCAATAACAAACAATTGAGCAAACAAATTTAATGGGAGCGGATGGCTTTGTATGGTTATTCAAGTAGAAATTTAAACTTTACTAAACAATGTAACTTGTACTTAAAATAAAAAAAACAATAACATACATTTGAGCAAACAAATTCAATGGGAGCGTTGGCTTTGCATGGTTTTAGAAAGTTTGGATAAATTTGGCTCATAACTTGTTGTTTTAAGTTTCAAACACGACTCTAAATTTTCATTTGTTAGTTGGCTTCTTACTTTACTTTTAATTATATTCATGCAAGAGAACGCTTGCTCGCACGAATATGTCGATCCGAAGATAATCAGCACTCCAAATGCCAACTTCTTCACCTCACTGTAGCAATCTGGAAGACTATTCCATGCGTCGAATATAAGTGCCTCAACTCGCGGCATTTCTTTTAAAGCTGTCCACTTTTGTTGCGTTACGTACATACATTTCTGGACCTCCAACTCTTCCAACTTGCTTTTCAACTCTGTAAATTTTCCACTCCACAAAGCTTTACTTTTTAAATCGATCAATTGCATTTCTAGAGATCCAGTATCAATTCCAAATGGCTCAATGTGGATTTCGTTACTATTTGTGTTGAGAGGATTTACTATGAATGCTAGAGTGGTTTTGTTGGTTTTGAATTGCTCAAATCTGTCAGCAAATTCATTTTTAATTGTGCTGAAATAATTCGTGTCAACAGTTGCACTGGTTTTATCGCGATATTGCTTTAGAAATTGAAAATGAAGTAATTTACCGCTCTGAATATTTTCTACAAAAAGAATTAATTTTTGTTCAAAACAAACCAATTCTTCTACCCAAACGTAGGTTGGGTTTCCCTTTCCTTGCCGTTTTAGATTCAGCTCATTTAGACTTCAAAAAAAGTAGTTAGGTATCTTATTTGGAAAAAAATATGTATAATATGTATTTTAAAAATATAATACTTATTATGTTACCTACCTTTACTTCGTTTTTTATTATTATTATTATTATATACATATATATGTACATACATAACTTTGAGAAGATAATTCGCTTCTAACTCTTTTACTTGAAACAACAAACTATACGTCACAGCCAAAGCACTGGTGAAGACGCCAAATTGTCTTGCGTCGAAAGCGAATTAAAACCTACATAGAAACATCCGACGACGGCGTCATTCGAGAGCTTCCGATGGACTGACGACAGTGACGACGCGTGTCACGGGGGAGGGGTGCGGTGAAAAGCGAGTACAAGTGGCTGAGAGATAGAATCGGTGCCTAATCCTCGTTAATCGATTCAGAACGATTTTTAATTTTTTTTTTTTTTATAAAATAAATTATATTTGCATATGGAACTAAAGAGCCGCAGCTTCACATCCAAAAAGCCGCATATGGCTCGCGAGCCGCAGGTTGCCGACCCCTGGTCTAGTGACTAGTGCACTCGCCTAATGTTAGAATTCAGTAAGGGCAAAGTCGGTGTTGACTTCCCCGATTAAGGAATTTTGACAGATAACCTACTTCAGATTTCATGGTGATACCTAAACAGAATATCAAGTTTAAACTGTCTACGGTTTTTCATTTTTGAGCTATGCTGTTCACATACATGCAACCACACACGCACACACAGACAGACCCTTTGCTAAAAACCACTTTTTTGGATCTCATAACGGATATTTCCGGTAAAAACTCGATATCGAAAATTTGACACGATTACAATACTTCCATCTTACTAGGAGTAAGAGAAAGTAAAAATGACAAATTTTCTCTATACTTCAAATTTTGCTCCCTTATCCCAACATAAATATAAAAATGGCCATTCTACTAAACCCAAACAGATAGGGAATTGAAGAACGCTCCAATAACAGAACCAAACTCATATATTTGAAATTTAACGCCACAAATTCGGCAAAACTACCTGAAATCAATTTCTTAGACTTAAGCACTTCCAAAGTTTAAAGAAAATCATTATAATCATTTTTGAAAAAATTCCAAAAAAACTCGAAACCCAATTGTAAAGTTGTACTTCCGGTTAACAGCATTGCTTCAAATTTGGAATTCTAGCAATGTTTTTTTAATATATATTATTAATTATATAAGTGGCAGAATCATACATTGAATTGAAAGTAGTAGTTTAGAGTTAAGCTTTTACTATACTGTTCTCGCAGAACTTAAAAAAAAAAAATTCAATTTTCCCGGGAACATGTTAAACTAAAAGTAAGGGGTATTTATGTACATAAATTGTATGTGAAGTTTAAAGGAAATCGTTGGAGCCGTTTTGGAAGAAATCGCGAAAAACTGGAGAAAACAAAAACATTAAAGCCGTACTTCCTGTTCATGTATTTTACTACACGAAACCTAAACGGTACCAGATATGATGGTAGACCTAAACGGAAAGTTTGAGCTTCCTACCAACTTTTTGTTTTTGGAGATATTTTGTTCACCAGACATCTTCAGACCATTTGCTACAAAATTTTTTTTTTCGTACTTAGGAGATCTCAAAAACATATAACGGGTGTCCCAAAAGGTACTTTACAACTTCACAACGCAATAAGTTGAATTGTAATTGATGTACAGAAACTAACTTTAGTTTATCTAATGCTCCATCTCATAAAGTTTTTTTCCTTGTTTAGTCCACTTCAATATGCGCACCTCTTGTGGCACGTACGATATCAAATCGGTATTCAACTTCCATCCACACTCGCCGTAACATGTGTTCATCAACAGTGGCAACGGCATCGGTGATTCTGTTCTTCACATCGTTGATATCATTGACAGGAGTACGATAAACTTTGTCTTTAACGTAACCCCAGAGAAAAAAGTCTAAGGGTGTCAGGTCAGGGGACCTAGGAGGTCAGGAAATGGGGCCACCTCTTCACTTCACAACGCAATAACTTGAATTGTAATTGATGTACAGAAAATAACTTTAGTTTATCTAATGCTCCATCTCATAAAGTTTTTTTTCGTCTGCAATTACTGCAGGCACTTGAGCCAAATGATAGACCGAAGCGCATGCAATTTGCTGTGGAAATTCTGACACGTGTGGAAGAGGATAACAATTTCCTTAATAATGTGGCTTTCTCCGATGAATCGACTTTTCATGTGTGTGGAAGAGTCAATACACACAATCTCCGCATCTGGGGGTCAGTAAACCCACATGCTTTGAGAGAAGTGGTGCGTGATAGCCCCAAAGTTAATATGTGGTGTTGTGTCATGATTGATCGCATTATTGGACCATTCTTTTTTGCAGAAAACACAGTTAATGGTACCAATTACCTTGACATGCTGCAGATGTATCTGATACCTCAATTAGCTGATCGACAACCAACAGTCTTTTTTCAGCAAGATGGTGCACCACCACATTGGGCTCTTAACGTGAGAGAGGTCCTGGACGTCACCTTTCCGCAACGTTGGATTGGAAGAGGTGGCCCCATTTCCTGGCCTCCTAGGTCCCCTGACATGACACCCTTAGACTTTTTCTCTGGGGTTACGTTAAAGACAAAGTTTATCGTACTCCTGTCAATGATATCAACGATCTGAAGAACAGAATCACCGATGCCATTGCCACTGTTGATGAACACATGTTACGGCGGGTGTGGATGGAAGTTGAATACCGATTAGATATCGTACGTGCCACAAGAGGTGCGCATATTGAAGTGAACTAAACAAGGAAAAAAACTTTATGAGATGGAGCATTAGATAAACTAAAGTTAATTTCTGTACATCAATTACAATTCAAGTTATTGCGTTGTGAAGTTGTAAAGTACCTTTTGGGACACCCGATATTTCCGTTGAAAACTCAATATCGAGAATCTGGCACTATCGCAATACCTCCTTTTACGAGGATTAAGAGAAGGTAAAAAAGTCACACAAACTTTTAATTTGCAAATGCCACTTAGGCAATACCAAAACAAATCACGATTTGATTTAAATTTTTTCACATTTATATGAAATATTCAACTTTAAAATAAATACATTGGAATAAAGAGTAATATTTAAAGTGATAAAAATATCTGGGACGGCTATCTGTCGTAGCAAGTATATTTGTGGTGTTTCTGAACAGTTTCGGATTTTCATCCATCATCAGAGTAAAGTTATCAAGTTTGTGTAGAGCGGTGATGTCAGCTTAATTTTTACAGTTAAACACTGTACTTGTTGATTGTTTGCCGGAGGTCAGGAACATCATAAATAAATGCGTGCTGTGATGGATAAAATCCCAGATGTTTTCTAATAACATTGCAGACCCATCCATATATATTCAGTGATAAAGATATAATCATATTCAGTGATGTGTAAAACGTGATAAAACTAATAAAGTGATTAACCAATTTTGAAGGAGAGGAAAGCTCTTAGCTTGGCAAGTTAATTGAAAAGCAGAAATTTGGAACACATTCAACTTAGGTAGCAGTTTACTTCACGTATATTAAAGATAAACAAGGCCTTTGGCGATGCGAATCTATTTCTTTACCGCTTTTATTTTAATGTACTTTCCGCAAAAGTAGATTTTTTTTTTTCTTTCTCTTATGTCAGTAATCGTGTCAAATTTTCGATATCGAATTTTCACCGGAAATCCGTTTTCAGGTTCCCGGAATCCAAAAAAATTGGTTTTTAGAAAAGGATGTATGTGTATGTGTGTAAAGTGTGAACAGCATAGCTCAAAAACAAAAAAAATCACTGAAAGTTCAAACTTGACATTCCGTTTACGTATCACCATGGGATCTGACAGTAAATTATCTGTCAAAATTCCGCAACTGATAGGTTTTTTTCACTCTTTTGCGATTTTCTCGAAGACGGTTCCAACGAGTTTCTTTAAACATAGTATATTAGCTATACATATATAGAGCTAAAACTATTACTTGAAACATTTCTCCAGGAAAATTCATTTAAGTGCACTTTTGGGTAAGGGGTGGGGATAGGTTTTCCTCTAATGTGCTATTTGAGTTAATTATACAATTCTGACATCTAAATAATATTAATTCCGAGTTTGAAGAAAGTCGGATGTCTGGACGAGCATTTTTACTGAAAAGTATTTTTCTTGTTCTTATGGTTTATATATATAGGCTGTTACTTTTTCTAATATTCTTCCTTGGGTGGATTATGAATGAACCTTTTTACAGCCAAATTAATTATTATTATTATTATTATTTTTTTTATATAATTGTTACAACTGTTGCTACCTTACGTTTCTACACTCTACGTGTTATCTTCAGAGGGATACTTTCATTTTTGTAACATATTTAGATGTATAATTTGTTTTATTTTCATTTTTAAGGCTTCGTTAAGGTATTATTTAAAAAAAAATTTTTTTTTTAAATTTTTTATATATTTCCAAAAATTTAATAACATTGTCTACCATGAACAGCCAAATATGTAGGGTGACTCTAATATAATCAATTAAATACAGTAAAATAATAATAGTAATAAATTCACATTTGAAAACCTCGTGGTCATAAAAAACAAAAGTATAATTAAGGCTGAGAAAATAATTTTATTAGATTGACTCACTTATATATAATAAAAGATGGACATATAACATATACAATGTTATTAAATTTTTGGAAATATATAAAAAATATTGAAAAAAAAATTATTTTTTTTAAACAATATCCTAATGAAGCCTTAAAAATGAAAATAAAACAAATTATACATCTAAGCATGTAACAAAAACGAAAGTATCCCTCTGAAGATAACACGTAGAGTGTAGAAACGTAAGGGAGCAACAGTTGTAACAATTATATAAGAAAAAGAAATAAATAATTAATTTGGCTGTAAAAAGGTTCATTCATAATCCACCCCAAGGAAGTA
This sequence comes from Triatoma infestans, assembly GCA_011037195.1. NCBI lineage: Eukaryota > Metazoa > Arthropoda > Insecta > Hemiptera > Reduviidae > Triatoma > Triatoma infestans. The sequence continues at coordinate 18,126 of JAAEAF010014053.1, forward strand.
TTTTTCAGTTTTCTACTATTTTCTCTAAAATGGCTTTAACGATTTTCTTTAAATTATTTTTTTGAACTACTCATATAAAGAGCTACAACTTTTATTTGTAACATTTCTCCTGGTAAAGTTATTTGAGGTGGTTTTTGGAGGGGGGGGTGTTTTCTCTAAACATAAGTAATTTTAGTTGATTATACAATTCTACCGTCTGAGCAAAATTATTTAAATATGTGTGGATTGACAAAACCCCGAATTTCAGGGTAATAATTAGTAAACGAAAGGAGCGTTTTTACTGAACAGGTTTTTACATGAGTTTTTGCGATTTTCTCCATAAAAAAAACACCGACGAATTTCATTAAATTTTGTATACCAGCTATAAAATTTGTCAATTACAATTTTGTAAACTACAATAAGAGAAAGTTGTGTAAGTGTTTCACAGCAGGTTTTTGTTTGTTTAGATCAAGCAAAAAGCCGTTAAAACTTCTGAAATTTTAATTTATAATTCTCCAAGAAATTCTTCCGACATATTTAAAAAAATTCTTCCGAAATTTGACATTTAAGACTAAAGTACCCAAATTGTCATTGTAAAAATTAAATTGTTTGCTATCGTGTAAGTAAAATCCTACTTTTTCTTAGTGTAGAAAAGAAATATTGAATAATCTGACTAGCGCTGAATCTCAATGGAAATTTAATGGATTATATTTGACTGTATGATAAACATTTTTCTAAGCGAATAAGCTGGTAATAATTTCATAAGTTAACACAAGGAGTAAGTGTGGATACGTGTGGTAAAGTAATAGACGCCTCCTATAGAAACAAGCTAGTTAAAATATAGCAAGATCACCGCCTACATGAATAATTTTAAAATTCTTTGTATTTATTGCAATTACTAATAATTATCCTTATTACAATAAAAGAATATATCTATAATTACTAGAGAAGCAATTTGGGGATGGCGGCCAGTTTGGATATGATACGTAGTATACCTAGCAGAAGGAACTCTAGCGAGAAGGGGCTTATTGTGAGCAATAAGAGGATAAAAATAAGTCATATGATGCATTCTAGAAACGGATTTCGAAAGAAAGAAAATCTTTCTTAATTCCGCCGCACAGTGAAACTCCTGGCTGGTCCAATTTGGTAGTAGACGGTGATTAGCAAGCTCCTCATTAAAAAATTAAGAGTTAATCATAATTTAAATCATTATAGCAATTTGTAATAATTGACTTCAATCATTTATATCATCATTTATGTATCACTTATCCAGGCATGTGCCAGAATATTGTTATTGGAAGAAGTCATATAGTATATTGAAGATAAGATGACAATTAGAACTAATTGTTTAAAGATAAATTACAAAATTGAACATAATGGTTGGCCAATAAACTGAACAAATAAATTGTATACAATAAAGTAAAAGT
>JAAEAF010014054.1:0-17991 GCA_011037195.1 Triatoma infestans
CCAGTTCGATGATGGAAGTGGTGGGTGGTCTAAGGGCTCGTCGAGTTCGATGATTGGCCGATAGAGAGGGGTGGGGATAAATAGGCGTGGCTTAGAAGCTCGTCGAGTTCGATGATTGGTTAGGGAGAAAGGGGTGGGGGTAAGTGGGCGTGGCCTAAGTGCTCATCCAGTTCGATGATTGGTCGTTGGAATAGGGGTGGGGGTAAGTGGGTGTCATCCAGTTCGATGATTGGCCAGTGGGAGAGGGGTGGGGGTAAGTGGGCGTGGCCTAAGTGCTCGTCGAGTTCGATGATGGCCGCCATTTTGAAAAAAAAGTGGCCCAGAACCGCCATTTCCCCTCTACTATTTAATAAAGTTATTAAATACAATCGAATGGAAATCTTAAATCAACATTTGAGGACTGATTTCTAAAAATGCGGTCTGGAACATTGATAGGACTTTCTCTTAATGTAATTATCGCTATTTTAATTGATTAATTTTCTTTAAACTAGAAATAGTTGTACATCATTCTGTCAACTATATAATACCAAGTACAATGAACTATATACCAACTATATAATACCCCAAATACAATGAAATGTGTTGTGAAAATTCCATTTTTGAAGAAAATTGGAAGTGCTACTTTACTGAACAATTTTTGTCTAGTTTTTTCGACTTTCTCCATCAACGAATTTCCTTAAACTTGTTATACTAACAAGTTCTCTAATGGGAAGAACATATTGCCACTCTTACTAAAAAATGCAACAGCTTACTATAGCTAATTAGAAGATCCTTTGGTAATCTCACACCTGCAAATCTAAAAACCATTTACACGTCATTTGTCAGACCCCACCTGGATTTTGCCAACTCTGCTTGGTCACCATATCTCAAAAAGGATATAGAACTATTAGAAAATATACAAAGAAAATTCACAAAACTACCTTCATCAATAGCTCACTTAACATATCCTCAGAGGCTTAAGGTGTTAAATTTAACAACTCTTGTTGACCGCCGCAAGAGAGGGGATATGATTGAAATCTATAAGATCTTAACGGGACATTACAATGGAATTTTTCACCCGTGAAACCTGCAACTTGGAGGCCACAAATTTAAGCTTTTCATGCCACACTCAAACTTAGAAGTGAGAAGAAACTCCTTTGCTGTAAGAACAATCGGTTTATGGAACTCCCTACCTTTGAATGTGGTGGATGCACCTAGTAAAAGTGCCTTCAAGGCAAGGATTGTCAGATTTCTTTTTAGTGTACAATCAGAGTGAATATTATTTTATTTTCTGTGCAACCAAAGTGATTTATTTTTTATTTATTTGTGCAATAGAAGCGAATTTTTATTTAATGAGCAATCTTTCTAGTCTTCTTATATATTCTTTTTCTGTTATTTTTTTTAGTCTTATAATATTCTTTATTGTTGTATTATATTGTAGTTACTATTGTTACGTTTTGAGCAATTACCGGCAATGCCGCCTGCTGTGTATATTATTAATAATAATAATAATAATAATAATACTAACAATTAGACAGAATAGATACTAATTATCAATACAGAACACTATCATTTTTGTTTATATTGATTTTCCGAGTAAATTCATTTAAGGGAGGTTTAGGGGGAGAAGTAAGGTTATCCTTTTCTCAAATAAAAGTAGTTTTGTTACAAAGTTTAGATTCTCCCATTCATTTATCATATAGACAACTAAACATCTAGTAGGAATTATATTAGAACAGAATTAGTCAATTATAACTATGTGAATCGCAGTAAGAGAATGTGATGTGAGTGTTACACACGAGGTGATCTCGTAGCAGGAGACCTCAAAACATGTTTTGAGGTGAGACACGAACAACTCATCACTTCATGTTTCATACACATTTACACACAATTCACACAAATATTGTTAAATTAATTTTTATATAAACTAACTAATTAATTAATAAAATAAAGTATTTTTTATGTAATAATATTAACAAATTAATTTACACATTTCTATTGTAGTTAAATCAGAACCATCACCTATAGAAGGTAAATTATATTGTGAAGAGAAAGAGATAGGCCGTGTTTACTTCTTAAGTGTTCAAATAATCATCTTTTGTTAAGATGGGAACAGGCTAGATATAAGATGTTTTGGCAAACGGGAAAACTTGTGTAACTATAGAATAGGGATACGATAGGCACGAGCTTATACAATAGAACAGTACGCCCTCTGGAGTTAGGACAGTATATATAACGAGATACCCGAGATACCCTCTCTCTGTAAGGGAGTTCCTTACAGAGGCATGGTATTCTCCTTTTACAATCACCCAGGTAACGTGATCCCTCTTACAGTAGTCGCTCTCTCTCTCTCTCTCTCACACACACCCATATATATATGTTTGTGTGAGTGTGTATTTCTCCCATTTTCGTCTCTGAACTTGTACAACTCCCCTCTAACTCTAATAAAATCTTATTTTCCTTTCATGAAATAAGATATATGAGAAATGAAATTATACAAAGAAAGTCAGAAATAAAATATATCCAGCTCCAAGTAAAAACTCTAGTGCACTCGAACTGCGGACTAGAAAGTTTACTGCCATGAGTATTTCGTATTTTTCTTAAATCCCCATCTCTCCGAATGTTTTATAAAAATATGAAAACAGCTTTTCTCCGGAAATACATATGTACAGATCTAAAAATATGAAAACCAATTTTTTCCTTTATCTCCAATGTAAGTTTTTTCGACATTATATCTCATCAAAAACAAAAAATCACCTGAATCTTAAATCCTTACCATCATCGCATCCGCCACTAACATTACCACTAATTAAAATACATCAACCGCAAGTGCGACTCTACTAAATGTATTTCTCCAGATTTTAGCGATTTTCTCGAAATTAGCTCCAACAATTTTTATTTAATTTCTTTTATTAATTTCTATCACTTTTTTTCTGAAACTTTTTCTAGGAAAATTGATTTTTTGGGGGTTGTGGGGAGGAAAGTAGTGGTATGTTTTCCTCTAAAGTACTACTTCAATTCAATGTATATAGATCTACCACAAATTAATATTAATATACGTTGGAAACATTGCTAGAATTCCAAATTTGAGGAAAATCGGTTAACCGGAAGTACAACTTGAGAAATACGTTCTTGTGGCATATTGCCGCTAGAGTTCGGGCTAGTTAAGAATTGAATATTACTTTTCTTTTTTTTGTTAGAAACAATTATTACACGATTGCAGAAAAACTTTTTTTTCTTATTCAAGGTCCTCGTTTCTAGTGCAATTTCGAGAATTTCACACGATCGTAAAAAAACTTACTCTTTTTGGATAAATTAAAGAAATTCCAAGTTTACAGAAAATTGGTCGATTAGAATATTTAATAAACAAATAAATAAATAAAACTTGGAAATAAAATAAACTATGGAATAATGGTAAACAAAACTGCTGTTTAGAGATTAAGAGAAAAGTCTGACAGCTTCATATACATAAGCTGTGAAGGAATGGCTAAAAATATCAACATTTTACATAAAACCTGTAGGAGGGCAGCACTGCTGGCTGTAGCGCGCCCGCTCACAGCAGATATGTACTAGTTGGGGGGGGGGATGTGCACAGAGTGTTTTATAAAAGACAATTAGAATTGCTAAATTTGACATCATAAATATTCAAAAAGGAGAAAAATTGGTATTTTTACTTCTTTTTTTTGAAGACTTGTTGTAGTTTCTGTTTGAGGCGCCCATGTTTTTGTCCTCTGGTGTATTCCATTTATTTAGTAAACAGTTTTAACTGTACTATACTTTCATTTGCATAATTTTATTGTACTTTTTTATTTATATTAGTAAACATACAGTTGAAATAAAATTGTTTTTTTTGCATATGTAGTCAGATCTTAAACCGTTAGTATTTCCAATCAAAGTTATAGCTCTTTCAACAGTATAAAGAAAATCACAAAAAACTGGAACATCTAATCAGTAATGTGTACATCCGGTTGAACGATTGGGAACAAAACCTTTTTGTCGGGTCCCATGCTAGCTGTTAGCTAAATGTCCCATTTGGACTTTCTGCGATTTTCGCTTGTGGAGTTGTGATGATCTCGCACACTCACACAAGACCAATTTCTAAAAATAACTCTTTCGAAATCAAGAAGGTTATTTATAAATCGTTCTTGCTTTCAATTGTGAAACTTGCCTCCATTTTTTAATTACAGCGGTTTGTTATTTATTTAAACCTTATTGTTCTGTCCTGTGCAGCACCTAACCAAAATACTGCTTTTTGCTTTCTTCCAATTTTGAGTTATGCTGACCATACACACATATAAGCAATATGGTTTTTTTAAAAACCACTTTCTCGGACTTAAGGGACCTCAAAACATGTATTTCCGTGAATATCGGTATCGACAATTTGACACAATCGTAATACTTCCTGTTACCAGCAGTAGGAGAAAGTAAACATGGCCTGATGATGTCATAGCGCCCCAACAATTGTTCTGAAATGAACTTTTCTGGAAAAATTATCGAGCAAAAATTTATAGGTTCTCTGTATCTGTTGATGATTTAATGAAATCAAAGTTAAAGAAAATTATTAAAGCGATTATCGAATAAAATCTGGTGTGAAACACTCGCACAACTTTCTCTTACTGCAGTTTACGAAATTGTAATTGGACAAATTTTATGAAATTCGTCGGTGTTTTTATGGAGAATATCAAGAAAACTGAAAAAAACAGTTCAATAAAAACGCACTCTCGATTTACTAATTTTCTTGAAACTCGGAATTTCAACAACATATTTGATTTCTAATTAATATTAATTTAGATGGTAGAATAGTGTAATAAACTGAAATAGCACTTTAGAACAAAACCTAACCCCTCCCCCAAAATGCCCTTAAATGAATTTTCCCGGAGAAAAGTTTCAAATAATAGTTGTAGCTCTTTGTAGATGTAGTTGATATACCAAGTTTAATGAAAATCGTTGGAGCTATTTTTGAGAAAATCGCGACAAAAAAAAATTCAGTAAAATGGTACTGACAGTTGAGGAATTTTGACAGACACACTGTAGGTTCCCATGGTGATGACCTAAGCGGATTATCAATTTTGAACTTTCCATGTTACTTTCATCTGTTCACACACACACACACACACACACACACACACACACACATACACATACATCATTTTCTAAAAACCACTTTTTTGAACTCAGGAGATCTCAAAACGTGTATTTCCGTGAAAAGTGGGTATCGAAAATTTGCCACGATTACAATACTTCCTCTTAATAGGCTGTAAAAGAAAGTAAAAATTGTGAAAATCTTGAAAGTCCTTTTAAGAAAAGTAAGACTTCCGGTTTACCGATTTTGTGCAGAACCTACAGCCGGATCCGTTTTTAGTATTTAAATTATATAATATCAAATTAGAACTTTTAGCGATTCTTTTTTTTTTTGATAAGCAGTACTCACACACATGTACACAAATCACTAGTTTTTAAAAACCAGTTGTTCGTGCTGTGGGCTTCCAAACCATATTTCTGTTGAACACCTATATCGAAATTATGATATTCTAGCAAAAAATTTGGATAGTATTACTACTTTTACTTGGAGAGTTTTGGTTGTCGAGGGGGGGGGGAGGTCTTGTCACCATTTAATATTTCCATTAAAAATGTCATTTCAGTTCTATATTCCGTTTTACCACATATATAATGCATTGCTAGAATAGCAAATTCGAAGAAAAGGGGTTGATCGAAAGTTTATAAATAATGTAAAAAACCGTGGGATGGTAACTATAAAATTTGTCACTTACAGTTTTGTAAACTGCAGTAAGAGAAAGTTGGGTGAGTGTTTTACGCTGATTTTTTTCATTTTTGATGAGCGATAATGAAATGTTCTTTTTCGGTCAAAAAGTGTAGAACAGAAGTATTTCTAGTGAAAACTGAATTTTGGCAAACTTAAAATCGACTAGAATTATTATTTTCTATTCCATCAGAAAGAAAAGGTTAAGTAGGACATATTGAAATTAGTGGTTTTTAATTGGTGTGACATTTAAGGAGAACAATGGCCGAGTAATTAATAAACAGAGAACAGTGGTGATTCACAGAGATCTGAACAAATCATTTTAATACATTAACTAGTCAGGGAACTCATTCAAACAACAAAGGTAGATCGTGTCTGCCAGTATTTTGTTTGACAAGAGTACATATTACATCATCAGATATATGAGTGTATGTGTCTGTGTAGTGAGGAAGGGCGCTTAGGTTACGTCATACTCGGAGAGGAGAGCAAAACAATGGCCTCACACAGCACTACTACCAACTGAAGTCCTAACACTGACTGACAAACATATGAATCTATTTACCAGACAAACACACACACACACACACACACACACACACAAACTGACATAAATACATTGCACCTAGTTCTCCCTCTTAAGTACACAGACATATACAGACAGACATGGATTTCCTCCAGCATTAAATGAGAGATTTCCGCCATACAAAACTAATGCTAATTAGAAAGGGCAACATTGTTTGTATGTCAGTCAGTAAATGAGTATACAGGCTTCAGTATACACTACTGTTCCTTACCAAACATATAATAAAATAAACTTACAAATCTCATTTATTATAGAACATTATTCAACATGCAAAACAATTTTATCTGTTTGTTTTTTTACTTTCTCTTACGGCTGTTAGAAGAAGAATTTGCAATCTTGCCAAATTTATCGAGTTTTTACCGGAAATACACGCTTTGAGGTCCCCTGGGCCCAAAAATGTGGTTTTAAGAAAATGGTCTGTGAGTGTGTGTGCGTGGGTATGTATGTGAACAGCTTACCTCAATAACAATAAATCGCAGAAAGTTCAATATTGATATTCCATGTGCGCATTACCATGGGATCCGACAGGAACTTACCTGTCAAAAAAGAAGAAAGAAAAATCATTTTCGGTTGATGATTTTGAGGAAAACTTTCGTGTCAGGAGCGATGCTGGTACCTAAGCGCGGAATCCCATGTTTTAACTTTCTGCGTATTTTCATTTTTGAGATATTTAATTCAAACAAACACAAAGCACTAGCACACACACGTACATACATGCACAGAGTAACTAATTGCTAAACAAATTTTCTTTACGTACTCAAAAGTAATTTCAAAATATGTATTTTCGATGGTGAAAATTCAATTTAAAAAAGTTAACTCGGTCGCATTATTTCCATTAGAGAAAGATAAACATGTTTTTTCGGAATGATAAATGTGTGAATAAAATATCTTAAAATAAAAAAACTGTGGGACACTTGAACTTGAAATTCCGTTTCGGTATCATCATGGCATCCAGCGTAGCATCTTGGTCAAAATCCATCAAAATCGGAAGTGCGATTCTCTTGATAAACGGCTCCAACGATTTTCTTGAAACTACATATAATATCTACAAACATAAATGCCTATCACTTTTATTTGTTACATTTCACTAGGAGATTGATTTTTTATGAAATTGCTAATAAAACACTGTTTTCCGCTAAAATGCAAAGATTAATTCTACCAAGACATAATACAAATATTAATTTCCATTAAAGGCATGGTTGGTATTTTGAAGAACATCGGTTTTGAACATTGGTTTGGAACATTTCAGAACATATATAGTTCTGTTTTCTGTTTGAGTCCCTTCGGAATTTTTTCGAAAAGGACTGCCATTAATTAATATAGGCCTACAAAACTTGGAGTTTCATTTATTTGATTTGATGCAATACTGAAGAAGTTCAAAAGGAGTTGAAAATATTTTTTGATGCGATGATCCAAAAGACCCTAGTGTTCCCCATTGACAAATCGTCTATGCTACTCTAATAATAATTCTTTTTTTATATTAATGAAAACAATGTTAACATATAATTAGATCATAATGTTAACAATTATGCGACAAGAAACTATAATTACAGGGTTATAGCAATTAGTAATTTAGTAATCACCGCTATGGCGCCACGGCACCTATACACACACATCGATTACATTTTCAGTAATTGTTTTTTTGTAATATTTATTCTTTCGAAGAATATTTGTTATTTGAACTAGGAATATCAATCTGATATTAGCAGCTAGCTAGAGCTATAACAATGATTTAAAACGTTTCTCAGGGAAAATTCATTTAAGTGGGCTTTTGGGTAAGGTATGGGGTTATGTTTTCCTCTAAAGTGCTATTTTAACAATTCTATCGTACAATTAATATTAATTAGAATGTATTAAATATGTTGCGGAGTCTATGTTTACTCGGCATTGTTCACTTCGAGTCCGCCAAAAGTGTACATAATCAAGTTTCTACGGTACCTAAATTCACGAAAACTTGCCTATATTTAGTGATAACAATATCTGAGATAGTGTTAAATTTTAGGCAAATTTCATCGAATAGTTTTTTAATTATTAAAAAAAAAGAATTTACCAAATATCTTATAAACAGTGCTTTTTGTGCTTGTTAGTCTGCAGTGATAAGAGAGGGAGCTTATCTTAGTTTGGTATTTACATTTTACTGTTTATATAAAAATTAGTTACTATTTATTAGAGAAAGATAGTTCATATAAACAAGTGGGAGGAGTAATTTGATGTCTGTTTCACCTTTGAGTGGGGGAAGATCTGTGTGTGAGTAGATACATACAAACTTATATTATTTGAATTATTACAGATAACAAATATAACTTGCAACTTTGTCTTCAATCACTATTTCTGCTAATAATTGATTAAGATGGATCAACAAATTAAAGAGTTATTAACACAATTTAAAGTTGAACTAAAGCAAGATATGAACGCTCCTACGTAATTTAACTGTTTCTGAGATTAAAGAGTCAATAAATATTATTAATGATAAGATTGAAAAATTAAATATTAAAGTTAATCAAGTAGAAAGGGAATCGCGTAAGCGAAATTTAATCATATTGGTATTTCAGAAGAATTCCAAGACTACTGGGATCTAGAAAGTTTTGTTATTACTTTCTTAAATGAAAAATTGCATCTTACTTTGAATGTCTCTGACTTTGACCTTGTAAGAAGAGTGGGAAAATTTCAGGAAAACAAGGCACGTCCGATATTGTTTGGTTTAACCCAGCTGCACATAATTATCAAAAATAGTCCCAAACTAAAAGGCACTATGTAAAGATATCTGAGGACTATCCTAAAGAAGTACTACAATTAAGAAAAGCACTTATGCCAAAACTCATTGAGGCGCGCGAAATGGGAAAATTTGCTGTAATAAACTATGACAGGCTAATAATTAAAGAAAAAAATATTTCTGATAACCTTCCAGCACATTTGAAAAAACGCCAGTTATCAGATTCCCCCTTCAATTCCTGCATCAAATTTAGAGATGAACAAAGTCAATGTACCTAAAAAAACTAAATCTGAAAATGATTCTAGTGTGATAACACGGAGACTCCAACAATATAGTTATGCATCTTGTACGGCACGGAGTTCTGATTCGGAGGAACTAGATAAGAAATCTGACGTACCAACAGCTGGAGCAACAAAATAACTGTTATCCCAGGGGAAACGGTTTCTTCAAGTTTTGGTTTATGACACAAGGGGATTACACAGCAAAAAACATAATACACATTTCATTTCATGTCTTCTTTCTTTTCGAAACCTTTGTGGAGCAAGAAAATGTAAGAGATTGTGATAACCTTTTTCAAGATGACGACTTGTTATGGATTCCTGCAACAAACGAGACGAGTTATGGAAGAGCATCAGGCGGACAGCTATACGGTATCAAACTACAAGGTACTTGGAGCAATTTAGTTTCTTTTTGTAAAGTTTCTAACAGAGACCTAATAACATTTAAAACAGGGTTGCACTCTATCTATATTTTTCCTTTTTATTTGAATTATAATTTCTGGTCAGAGGAATTTAATAGAATGTTTGACTTTTTTTCTGAATATCAAAACTTGAAAATTTGCCTTGTGGGAGATCTGAATGCTAGGGTTTTACAAAATTTAATTTACAAAACTTCCAAAAAAATTTATTGACTTAAAAATTAATTCTGTAAACAGAAACTCGAAAGATTTAGTAGTTAATAGTAATGGACGTAAATTGTTAGATTTTTTCGATAATTTTGGATTAATAATTCTTAGCGGTAGAACTGAAAAAACCTAAACGGAGAATTTACATATACCAGTAAAGTAGGATGTTCCACGATTGATTTTTCATGTGTTAGTATTGAAGCTTTGCCAATAATTAATGATTTTATAGTGGATTACCAGCTGTTTTCCGATCATATGCCGATCATCACCTCGTTTTCCATCAATGAAAGTTCGAGTTTTTGTAATAATAATACTCTTCCTCTTTGGCCAAAACTAAACTCGGCTAGTAGGGTAGAAATGTATGTTCCAGAACACTTTTCCACCTCCCCGGCCCACTCCCTCGTCAGGCCGAATCGCAGTTTTTGCCTCCCACCACAAGCCGCCCTTCCTCGGCTGCTCTATAGGTGTGCTGATGGGTAGAGTGAGGTGTATTAGCTGTCTTTTTCTATTCAAGGCCAGTTGCATATTGCATTTTAATGTTTATTTTTATCTTTTTTTTTTTTTTTTTGTTTAATTGCCCTGCCCCAGTAATAGTGCATTGTCCCCCACTGACGCCAAAATAGATTAGTTGGCGCACTGGTTGACCTTGTTCAGTTAGAATTTTTTTTTATTTTTTATTTTTTTAGTTCAAATCATCTAAGTAAGAAAGGGTTATATATAAAATTGTACCACCTTTAAGGAAGCTCAGTTAGTAAAATGGCGGTAGAGTGGAAAGAGATATCAGCGAGTGATAATTATATTAGGTTTGTTTCAACATATCCAACCATCACGCTCACCGATTTGGATTTAGTGCTAAGTTATATCAATCTGTACAGCGATTTAAAATCTTTAGAAGAATATACTAAAGAATATACTGTTATGGCAGCTAATAAACATTATATAAATTGTGTTTGGTCAAATCCAAAACAAAAAGTGGGACCTGATAATTGTCCTTGTTCACATATTGCTTCTCTAGCACACTGCATTAACAGAGATTTAAATGAGCTGTTCAGCGAATAGTGGGGGAAGTAAATATAGTTGAGAAGTAGTGTGTGACATCCTAGTTTGCGATCATATCTCAAGATGGCAAGTGGTATAGGATTGCAGCTTACAACCTGCTTCTCGCTCAACACCAGCAATTCAAAACAATTAGTGACAGGTCTTTCTGAAGAAGGTGAACCACTTATAGCATTAAAAACAAAAAAATCAGTTATCTATTTGAATGATGAAGATTGGACAATTCTCCAAGATAGCAAGCAAATATGTGATGATTTTTTTGGTAAAAAATACGGATCTTCTATGTCCGATATTCAATTGAAGCATTCATCAGTTTTCTTTGAGAACTTCACCCATAAAACTATGGTTATCCAGGGGAAACCATCATGGCTTGAAGAACTCCTCAAATATCAGCCTCCGAAGATCAATTTATTAAGAAGTGAATATTTTAAACTAGTTAGTGTAATTGAAGATGTTAATAAACAAGTCAGTTATTTAAAAAAATTATTGAACTATGATTTTTTCTTTAACAAAAATGTAACAACTGCTGAATAAATTTGTTATATCAGATAGATTGTTTTATTTATTTTCCTGAACTGGTATCAACAAGGAGGTTAATAAAAATAAATACTCAATTTTATATGAACTTTATTAAGCTACTAAATCTTTTACATTTATCCAAGAAGGTTTCTTGAAACCTAACCACTTTACACACAGCTTATTACTTTTACGTCTCAGTATTTTTTCTACAAGATATACATCTTTATATTTAGTTTTCTGCAGCTCCTGAGTGTAAAATGCACCTTGAATGGGCTGTCCTGTCAAATCTTCCAACAAATAAGTATATGGAATTGTGTTGCGAACATTTTTAATTTTAAATATTTCTGTACTCCAGTTGGGCGTATATCCTCTAGTAAATATAGTTCTTCTTTTCGAGATACGTACATAGTCTCCTTCTTCAAAACGTTGTTTATCTTTTCGTTTTACATTAGAAGAGTAAACATTAGCTAGTAAGGATGCTTCATTGGTAGAATTTACTTCTGTGGTGTCATACCAATCGTACGGTGTACTTTGCTATTGTAGGTATTTATGAGATCAGGTAAATGTTTTGTATAATTGTAGTTTCCTCTAAGACTAAACAACTGATACATCATAGATTTGAAGGTTCTATTAAACCTTTCAACAATTGAACTTTTAATCTGGCTGTAAGTACTGTAGTGATTAATGTTGTGCTTCTTCATGAGCTTCTTGAAGGAAGCATTGTAGAACTTTTTCCCATTATCTGTCTGAATATTTTTGGGCACTCTACCACTTGAATAAAAAATATTGTCCATTGCGTGAGTGATATCCTGAGCGCCTTTGGATTTAACAGGTTCTACCCAGGCATATTTTGAAAAACAATCAATTACTGCTAATATGTATTTGTAACCACTATTTTGGCGAGCATATGGTATCTATCATTTCTACTAAATCAGCTTGCTATAAATCATCTATACCTTTGAGCAGTGTACGTCTTCGAGGGTAGCGTACACGTGCTTGTCTATGAAGTTCCGTAACTACAGCTTTTTTGGAAGACATTGCCCCTTATAGCACCTTATCCTTTACAGAATTTTTTCGCATCTGATATTTATTTCTAAAATATAAGTATTATATTTATTCTTAACACTTACTTAATCAAAAACTGTTTTTAGCTGATAGGGTGTTAAAGGAGTATTCGGATTGAATGCATTCAGTCTATTTATTATTGTTTGAAATAAGCGTTGTACATATTTCTGAGTCACTAATTTTCTAGCCTCATCATAAGTTTCTAATAGGTACTTTTTGGATACAAAATGTTCGTTCAGATAGTTTTGAATGTATAATTTGGTTGGTAAATCTAATTGATCTATATAATTTTCCAAGTATGTTTTAGAAATTAAGTCATTTTTGCCAGAAGTATTTAAGTTAGTTACATATTTTTCCAGATATCTCTTATTAACAGCATCAGAACCCCTTAAAGCGTCACTCACCCCGATTAAGCGTTTATTTTCAAAGTCGATATAATCACCATCTTCATCGTCACTTGCGTGAAATACTTTCTTGATTTCAGGTAATGATCTACCAAATTTGTCGACCGACATGTTATTTGGCGCTGTGTTGAGTTAACACTGAACAGTTAATCAAAATTTTACCAGTTTAATAAATAATATCAGCCTCTCTCAGCTCTTCAATTATAGAGTGAATTTCATTTTCATGCCCTGTATGACCTGCACTAGTTGAGGCGTATAGCAGCCGAAGTCGTTCAACCAGTTCGTTAGTATCATCCCAGTATTCATAAATACTTTGACCTTCCCTCATACCTTTACCAACAGTTGGCCTTGGTCTTAGCGGATATCTACTAGTAGTAGTAGGTTTTGTTGCAATCAGAGTGAGGGGTGTTCGACTATGTGATGCTGTACTTGGTGGAGTAAACCTAGTTTGTGGTAAAAGTTCTTCCAATGATGTTGAGGGTGGATTAAAAAGAGGAGCGATGATATGTTTGTATTTCCATCCTCTGCTAGAACTAATTCCTTTTTCATCACTAAACTGACGCTTATGTGCATCACTCCTAATTAGAATATTTATAATTATCTAGATCATTTTCTGAATAGTGGGTGGGTTGTTTTAGAAATAATAACTGCAACAAACCTTCGGTACCTTCATACCACTCGCCGTTTACATTAATGTCTCCACCGTCTATGGTTACCCGAGCATTTCCAATGGCCATACCGCCTAATGGTAGAACCCTAATTCCGTATCTATCATCCATATCCCCTGTGTCTCCAGTCATCATTTTCAATATATATGGTTGCATTAAAGGACCGAAATCTTCTTCTTCTCTTAAACTTTTCTCTAATTCTTGTTTATCAATTTTTGCTATATACTCTAAAGGAGTGATCTCCTCCTCAAAAGTCTCTTCTTCTTCTTGTTTTACTGGAATAGGATGCTTTATAGGGGTAGAAGCTTTAATCGGTGATTGTGAAAGATCTTTAATTAGTGTTTCTGTTGAATCCTCTTTAGTAGAAGCTTTAATCGATGAGTCCGTTGAAGCATCTTTTTTCAATTTCAAGGGCACATGATCTTCCATTAACGGGGCATCTTGTTTGACCCGTTTTTTCCGCTGAACCAGCTCTTGCAGTGGCTCCGTAATGGGTTTCAAACTCCTTTCTAGTTCTTCTTGAGATGATTGAAGACCTCGCTTCATACTTTTGAATTTAGAGCGTAATGATTTAGAAGTTTCAATAAGTTGTTTAGTAACGTTGGGATCCATAGCGGAATGAGAAAACTATTCTACTCCCAAGCTATATATAGATAAATGTATCCAACCCCTTCCGAAACCTGCCATTGTTAAAATCTCTTGTTTTATCCAGAGTTATAAATCCATGCGGCTCCTTCCAGCAGATATCACACATCTGTTTAAACTTCTCAAATGATACACTGTGGGAACTTACATGGTCACTGTAAACATGTTTTAAATTTAAGTCATCCTGTTTGAACAATATGATAAAGTTAGCATTGTCACGAATAAGGTGTTTTGGGATCCTAGCATAACTTTGGCAAAGATAAAAGCAGTCAATGTCCTTGTGACGTCCCATACTGAAATATTTCCTGCTCATCCATTGAAATACATCAAAAACTATGACAGAGTTTGGTTCTGCTAGATCAGGAGTGATTATTTGTTGAATAGTATTAATTGTAAGGAATCCTATTTCTGGAACTAGTTTAAAGATCTCTTCTAAGTATAAATATTTCTCTTGTTGAAGCGACTGACTGCATAGATATACATGTGCGAATTTTAGTCCATTTGGTAGTAAAAGCAAACAAGCCATAAGATTGGTTTTACCAGAACCTGAAGATCCACAAATAAGTGCTCGAATATTATCTGGAAGTAGTACACCATGTCGATTTATTTTCACATGTTCGTCTATCGAATTATTCAGTAGATTGCAGATAGGCAAACTTTCACTTTGCTTTTCTAAACGCATAATAATTTATCAAGGGGATGCGACACTATATATACAGTTGCAGGTCTCACTAATGGCATCATAATGAGAAGGAAAACAGTCGGAAGAGGTCTTATAAATTCAGCGATTAACGAACTCCCTTTTGAAGTGCACATACCTGGGTACAGATTTTGCGGTCCTGGAACTAAGCTACAAGAAAGATTAAAACGAGGAGATAGAGGTATTAATCCTTTAGACGAAGCCTGTCGGGAACACGACATTGCATACTCTCAACATAAGGATCTAGAATCAAGACATAAGGCTGATCTTATACTCGCTGACAAAGCTTGGCAAAGAACAAAGGCACGTGACTCCTCTTTTGGTGAGAAAGCGTCAGCTTGGGCTGTCACAAACACAATGAAAGCTAAAGTAAAATTAGGTGGTGGGGTGAAAAAGGTAAAAACTATTAAAGATGTTATAAAAGCAGCGCGTGTAAATTCACCTTTGTCGATCAGTGATGCGCCAAAGAAAGCTCTAAAGAAGGCAAAGAGTTATTTAATTAAGTCAAAACTATCAAAAATACCCAGAGTTTTACCAGTACCAAAAACTGGTGGAATTCTTCCATTTCTAGTACCCTTATTTGCAGGGCTATCTGCACTAGGAAGTTTAGCTGGTGGGGCATCAGCAATAGCAAAGGCAGTAAAGGATACACAGGTTGCGAGGGATCGTCTAGAAGAAGATAGAAGACATAATAGAAAATTAGAAGAGCAACAGATTGGTAAAGGGGTTTATCTTAAACCGTATAAGAAAGGGTATGGTCTTTACATAAGAAAAAACGAATGACTACTTCCTAACAGAGCGCTCACAAACATTGAATTATTGAAATACGCTAAAAATATTCCACATTTTAGAGGTGTATATATGCGTGATACATTGCCGAAATTTCCTAAAACTGATGAATGTGCTATTGTAAATTTAGATTCAGCGTACAATCCTGGAACTCATTGGGTGGCATATATTAAGAAAGGTAACCAAGTTATATATTTTGATCCATTTGGGAATCTCAGACCACCATTAGAAATGCTACATTATTTTAACAAGAGTGAAGTTATATATAATCGTGAGAGGTATCAAGATTGGAATACGCCTTATTGTGGACATTTATGTTTAGAATTTCTCTATAATAATGCATAACAAAGTTAACAGACATTAGTCATGTCTTACACTTTTACCTTAACAGGTACATCTAGCGTCCTTAGCGCTGATATATTTCCACCAATTAGTTTATTAGATGGAGGTGATTATAACATTGGCTTGCTTAGCTTCCAATCTTATAACTCGATACCAAACATAATTGAAAATGCAAACAATAAATTTCATTATGGTGACAAAGTGATTAGTATTCCTACTGGGAACTATGAGGTTGAAGCTATAGCAGATTACCTAAAAAGACACATGCAGTCACCTCATTCAATTAAAATGAAAGGTAACGTTAGCACTTTAAAAGTGGAATTCAAGTGTACTCAGCCTGTAAATTTCAACAAAGAATATTCAATTGGTCCTTTGCTGGGATTTACTCATCATAAAATACTGGAGGCGAACGTTACTCATAAATCTGATGAAATTGTGAAAATTCATGGTGTAAATACAATTGCTATAAACTGTAATATAGCTGCGGGATCATACAGAAATGGTAAACCTGGACACACAATATATGAGTTTTCCCCTACAGTTCCTCCAGGTTATAAACTGGTACATGAACCTACGCCAGTCATTTATTTCCCAGTCATTGGCGAGGGAATTGACAATATTACACTAACTCTTACAGACCAAGACAATAATTTGATGAACTTTCGTGAAGAAGTAATTACTATTCGATTACATTTGAAGAAAAATGGGTATTGATTTTCAAGGATATAAACCAGCTGGTGTTAAACCAACCAGTATTCGTCGTCTACCCCGCAGAGTGTTAACACCTCTAAACGTTTACTTTCTACAGCAAATAGGACTTTTAGTTAAACCACAATGGAAGAAATACTAAATGTAAATGAAGGGGTGACTTTCGAAGAGAGGATAACCAACTATGAATATCACACACATCAACCATATACACAGTCGCTGAACAATTCGGATGAGATCGTTATTTCAGTGCAACAACAGGAT
The DNA here is from genome assembly GCA_011037195.1 of Triatoma infestans. Classification (NCBI taxonomy): domain Eukaryota; kingdom Metazoa; phylum Arthropoda; class Insecta; order Hemiptera; family Reduviidae; genus Triatoma; species Triatoma infestans. The sequence continues at coordinate 17,101 of JAAEAF010014054.1, forward strand.
ATTTTCACAGTTCCGTCAAAGAGTTTTCTCTACATTCAAGGACAAGTAGAGAAAGATGAAACTAAACCAGATATAAGGTGAGATTAGTGAGGAATGCTTTCATGTATCTCTTTGATGAAATCAAATATCAATTAAATGGAGTTTTAGTTGACCATGTCCGTAATCCAGGAATTGTCAGCACTCTTAAAGGATATGTTTCTTTTAACAGTGATAAAGTTAAAGCATTAGAAATAGCTGGTTGGAGCCATCCTAATACAGATATCAAGCTTATTGATGATGATGGTAATTTTGACTGCTGCATTCCATTGGACACAGTTATGGGCTTCTTTGAAGATTATAACAGAATAATTCTACAAGGGAAACATGAATTAATATTGCACAGAAGTAGAAGTGATAATGATGCAATAATCGGTGCAGATGCAGGAGTTAAAGCTCCTATTAAACTTAAATCAGTGCACTGGAGGATTCCATATGTAAAAGTGTCCGATCAACAAAAGCTCAAGTTTTTGAATGATCAACAAGGGGAAGACCATACACATGACATTTAGATCATGGGATCTTATCGAGTATCCAACACTGCCTGCTACCACAAAGCATATGTGGACATTGAAGACCACGACAAATTTGGAGAAACCTCGTTATGTGATTATAGCATTTCAGACCAACAGAAAGGATAACATACTAGCAGATCCAACAATTTTCGATCAAAATAACATTACTAATGTTAAGCTACATTTAAATTCAGAGATTTATCCTTATCATGATTTAAATGTCAATTTTTCTAAAAATTATTTCAGTTTTCTGTATTACATGTATCAAAATTTTCAACACAGTTACTATGGAAAAGCAAACCAACCTCTCATGTCTAAAAATCACTTTAGAGATTATGCA
>JAAEAF010014055.1:0-80494 GCA_011037195.1 Triatoma infestans
AAACTTCTCAAATGATACACTGTGGGAACTTACATGGTCACTGTAAACATGTTTTAAATTTAAGTCATCCTGTTTGAACAATATGATAAAGTTAGAATTGTCACGAATAAGGTGTTTTGGGATCCTAGCATAACTTTGGCAAAGATAAAAGCAGTCAATGTCCTTGTGACGTCCCATACTGAAATATTTCCTGATATTTTCCTGCTCATCCATTGAAATATCATCAAAAACTATGACAGAGTTTGGTTCTGCCATATCAGGAGTGATTATTTGTTGAGTAGTATTAATTGTAAGGAATCCTATCTCTGGAACTAGTTTAAAAATCTCTTCTAAATATAAATATTTCTCTTGTTGAAGCGACTGACTGAAAAGATATACATGTGCGAATTTTAGTCCATTTGGTTGTAAAAGCAAACAAGCCATAAGATTGGTTTTACCAGAACCTGAAGATCCACAAATAAGTGCTCGAATATTATCTGGAAGTAGTACACCATGTCGATTTATTTTCACATGTTTGTCTATCGAATTATTCAGTAGATTGCAGATAGGCAAGCTTTCACTTTGCTTCTCTAAAAGCATAATAATTTATCAAGGGGATGCGACACTATATATATAGTTGCAGGTCTCACTAATGGCATCATAATGAGAAGGAAAACAGTCGGAAGAGGTCTTATAAATTCAGCGATTAACAAACTCCCTTTTGAAGTGCACATACCTGGGTACAGATTTTGCGGTCCTGGAACTAAGCTACAAGAAAGATTAAAACGAGGAGATAGAGGTATTAATCCTTTAGACGAAGCCTTTCGGGAACACGACATTGCATACTCTCAACATAAGGATCTAGAATCAAGACATAAGGCTGATCTTATACTCGCTGACAAAGCTTGGCAAAGAACAAAGGCACGTGACTCCTCTTTTGGTGAGAAAGCGTCAGCTTGGGCTGTCACAAACACAATGAAAGCTAAAGTAAAATTAGGTGGTGGGGTGAAAAAGGTAAAAACTATTAAAGATGTTATAAAAGCAGCGCGTGTAAATTCACCTTTGTCGATCAGTGATGCGTCAAAGAAAGCTCTAAAGAAGGCAAAGAGTTATTTAATAAAGTCAAAACTATCAAAAATACCCACAGTTTTACCAGTACCAAAAACTGGTGGAATTCTTCCATTTCTAGTACCCTTATTTGCAGGGCTATCTGCACTAGGAAGTTTAGCTGGTGGGGCATCAGCAATAGCAAAGGCAGTAAAGGATACACAGGTTGCGAGGGATCGTCTAGAAGAAGATAGAAGACATAATAGAAAATTAGAAGAGCAACAGATTGGTAAAGGGTTTTATCTTAAACCGTATAAGAAAGGGTATGGTCTTTACATAAGAAAAAACGAATGACTACTTCCTAACAGAGCGCTCACAAACATTGAATTAATGAAATACGCTAAAAATATTCCACATTTTAGAGGTGTATATATGCGTGATACATTGCCAAAATTTCCTAAAACTGATGAATGTGCTATTGTAAATTTAGATTCAGCGTACAATCCTGGAACTCATTGGGTGGCATATATTAAGAAAGGTAACAAAGTTATATATTTTGATCCATTTGGGAATCTCAGACCACCATTAGAAATGCTACATTATTTTAACAAGAGTGAAGTCATGTATAATCGTGAGAGGTATCAAAATTGGAATACTCCTTATTGTGGACATTTATGTTTAGAATTTCTCTATAACAATGCATAACAAAGTTAACAGACATTAGTCATGTCTTACACTTTTACCTTAACAGGTACATCTAGCGTCCTTAGCGCTGATATATTTCCACCAATTAGTTTATTAGATGGAGGTGATTATAACATTGGCTTGCTTAGCTTCCAATCTTATAAACTCGATACCAAACATAATTGAAAATGTAAACAATAAATTTCATTATGGTGACAAAGTGATTAGTATTCCTACTGGGAACTATGAGGTTGAAGCTATAGCAGATTACCTAAAAAGACACATGCAGTCACCTCATTCAATTAAAATGAAAGGTAACGTTAGCACTTTAAAAGTGGAATTCAAGTGTACTCAACCTGTAAATTTCAACAAAGAACATTCAATTGGTCCTTTGCTGGGATTTACTCATCATAAAATACTGGAGGCGAAAGTTACTCATAAATCTGATGAAATTGTGAAAATTCATGGTGTAAATACAATTGCTATAAACTGTAATATAGCTGCGGGATCATACAGAAATGGTAAACCTGGACACACAATATATGAGTTTTCCCCTACAGTTCCTCCAGGTTATAAACTGTTACATGAACCTACGCCAGTCATTTATTTCCCAGTCATTGGCGAGAGAATTGACAATATTACACTAACTCTTACAGACCAAGACAATAATTTGATGAACTTTCGTGAAGAAGTAATTACTATTCGATTACATTTGAAGAAAAATGGGTATTGATTTTCAAGGATATAAACCAGCTGGTGTTAAACCAACCAGTATTCGTCGTCTACCCCGCAGAGTGTTAACACCTCTAAACGTTTACTTTCTACAGCAAATAGGACTTTTAGTTAAACCACAATGGAAGAAATACTAAATGTAAATGAAGGGGTGACTTTCGAAGAGAGGATAACCAACTATGAGTATCACACACATCAACCATATACACAGTCGCTGAACAATTCGGATGAGATCGTTATTTCAGTGCAACAACAGGATATTTTCACAGTTCCGTCAAAGAGTTTTCTCTACATTCAAGGACAAGTAGAGAAAGATGAAACTAAACCAGATATAAGTGTGAGATTAGTGAGGAATGCTTTCATGTATCTCTTTGATGAAATCAAATATCAATTAAATGGAGTTTTAGTTGACCATGTCCGTAATCCAGGAATTGTCAGCACTCTTAAAGGATATGTTTCTTTTAACAGTGATAAAGTTAAAGCATTAGAAATAGCTGGTTGGAGCCCTCCTAATACAGATATCAAGCTTATTGATGATGATGGTAATTTTGACTGCTGCATTCCATTGGACACAGTTATGGGCTTCTTTGAAGATTATAACAGAATAATTCTACAAGGGAAACATGAATTAATATTGCACAGAAGTAGAAGTGATAATGATGCAATAATCGGTGCAGATGCAGGAGTTAAAGCTCCTATTAAACTTAAATCAGTGCACTGGAGGATTCCATATGTAAAAGTGTCCGATCAACAAAAGCTCAAGTTTTTGAATGTTATCAACAAGGGGAAGACCATACACATGGCATTTAGATCATGGGATCTTATCGAGTATCCAACACTGCCTGCTACCACAAAGCATACGTGGACATTGAAGACCACGACAAATTTGGAGAAACCTCGTTATGTGATTATAGCATTTCAGACCAACAGAAAGGATAACATACTAGCAGATCCAACAATTTTCGATCAAAATAACATTACTAATGTTAAGCTACATTTAAATTCAGAGATTTATCCTTATGATGATTTAAATGTCAATTTTTCTAAAAATTATTTCAGTTTTCTGTATTACATGTATCACCGGCTCAAGACGTTCGAAGTCTGAAGCTATAATAACGGTTTTCTTTAAAATGTTTAACAAATAAACAATCGATCAGCTGTGTATGTGTAACGAACAGCAAGGTGTTTATGTACATATTCATCCTTAATGTTTTCTATGAAATTGTGGATTTAGTTGGATGTTTATTAAAGTGTCTTTTTACAATTCAGGCAACGTGACTAGGCACATGTGGAAACCAATAATAAACTTTTATTAGCATCAAAATATGTTTCACTTTATGTTAGTAAACAAAACCACTGTTAATAAATATACCTCATTTATTTGTGGTGTGTTTTTCGCTAATCTCTCAAAGAATGCTATTTGATTGTTATAAATCTTTATAAACTGTTTCTTATTAATCAAAAAAATTTGGCCATTTTTCTTGATAAAAACTTCAGTATTTCATTTTTTTTTTTCCTCGCCATACTTTCGGCTATATACTCCGTCGCGCGGTCCAGTACAAATAGGCTACGCTGGCGCCTGACGACTGATGTTTGTTCAGTTGGAAATCTCAGGCGGCACGTAAAGCATTCCACGAGTATTTCATTATAAAACATTTATCTTACATATTTCTACCTCTCTTTTAATTATTTTACTAAAAACTTACTGATGGGTAAGGCCGTTAACGGCTTTTTTCGTACAATAAATACACCGTCAGCGATGAGTTCTAACCTACAGCTTTTAATGTAAAGAAGTTTTTTGTCTAAAACATTTACAAAAACTTTTAGGTTTTTTTTTTATAAAATAAAAATTAAAACTAATTTTCTAAAATAAGATTAAGTCAAGATGATAACATAATGGTAAATATGTACTTACGATGGTCACTTCGTTGTAATGTATAGTAGTAGGAACTGCTTCTAAATATTTTACGGACATTCAGTAATCTCTTTTACGGAGGGCTCCGCCCCCCGTACCCCCTGTGAACAAAAAAAACCCTTAGCCAGTCAAACTATTCTATTTTCGTGCGCTTACTGTCATAAGTAAAGTTCAACCAAAAGCAGTTTATTTATAGTGTGGTTTAAAACCAGTAATTTCAATGTAATACAAGTTTATTTACTTAGGTTTTTGTCTAATTAACCTTTCTTCTTTTTTTTTTTTTTTTACTGCTTTAGGAATTGATAATGTAACGCGTGTGATAAACCACTGAAACGATTCTCAAAGCGACCTAATATTAGACATTATTTCTTTGAAATGTTTATACTGAATGCAATAAGAACAGCCCCGGGCTTAGTTTGTTCTTGAACGTCCTTATATAGAACTTTCATGATGTCCTTGTAGTTCGATTATTCTCATAGTCGATGAAGTACCAAGTTATTGCCGGGCACTGATCGAGTTTTCGGATTCATAATGACAGCGATTTCCTTGTTAAATATTTTACAGTGTGATTTTCGACAAAACTGAAATAAAGCCAATTTTCTAGTAATTTGAGGAACGACGACAGGAAAACCGATTAACAATAGATCCTAATTTCTTATGTTATTTAAAGTGAAGTCTCTTTTCCTCTTTGGTTTATAAATTATTCACAATGTATTGGAATCCCCAAGATTATTTTCTTATTCAAATAATCAACCCTTTCCACTACTTACGACTAGTTACAAGTAGTTTCCAGCAAACCATTAAAGAATTCGGCATAGCAATTTTTTTCCCAGTCTCATGAAACAAATCTGTGCAGCAGTCATCAAAGTTAAATTTATATTTTACTAGCTTACCTTTTCGGTGATAAATAGGGCTGCTCAATCCAGTTTAGTCTTAAATGTTTGATAAAAATTTAATTAAAATTTAAGTTTGACCAAAAAAAAAGTCTGGTACGAAACACTCACACGACTTTCTCTTACTCCTGTTAGTGCAATTATATAATGAAATAACAAATTTTCTTTAAACTAAAATTTTTACCTTTCTAACATAAATAATATAGATGTGATGGGAGAATAATCGGTAGGTAGAGAAGAGATTATACTGTGGCCCAGTACAGCAAACCAGAAACCTGAACCTACTGCATGTAATAGCAAAACTGCTACAATTTTTTTTTTTTTTTTGGAAAAATGCCCCAAACAAAACTTATTCGTTTATATATATGTGCAGTTAGCATACCAAGTTTAAAGGAAATCAATATAGTTGTTTTCGAGAAAATTCAAAAATTTCAAAAACCTATTCTATAAGACGTAGGTCCGGTTAACCGATTTTCTTCAAATTTAATATTTTAGCAATGCATCTGTTTATATTAATAATATATGTGGTAGAACCATACATTTATTGAATTGGTGCTTTATAAGGAAGCTTAATGTTACTATACCCCTAAAACCCCCTAAAAAATCAATTTTCTCGGGCAAATGTTTCAAATAAGTGATTTGGATGAATTTGTTTTGATAGTATTGATTTAAAGAAGATCGTTGGAGCCGATTTTGTGAAAACTGCGAAAAACATTCAGTAATGACGCACTTTTGAGTGATGGATTTTGGCCGAAACCTTCGGGTCAGATGCGATGGTAGTATCTAAACGAAATACCAAGTTTGAGCTTCCCGTGATTTTTCGTCCTGCGTTTTTGAGGTATTTCGTTCTCATAGACACACATACGCAGGTCATTAGCAAAAACACTTTTTCTTGTTCAAGGAACCTCAAAACCTTGAATTTCCAGTGAAAAATTAATTTCGCAATACTTCCTTTCACCAAGAGTAAACCTAACAATTTGCTGGCAATCTTTATTTAAAAAGTTATTTGATAATAAGCCACAAATAATTGGACGATTATTGTTCTCCTGCCACCGGCGCTCGTGTCCCTAATTTTGGCACTACAGCTTAAAATCGATGTATTCATTCCAGAATTTCCTGTTTTACCAAATCCTTCTTATCAAACATATATAACTAAACTGGATTCAGCAGCCCCATTTGTAAATTTAACTTTGATGACTGCTGCGCATATTTATGTACTTCATGAGACAAGGGAAAAATTGCTAAGATTCGCTCTTCTGTTTAATATGATCGCATGATTACGGCCAGTTCGTTGACTTTATAATTTTTATAAGAATAATTTATATGATATAAATTTATTTTCTCTATATAACTGTAAAATTGAAATTTTTTAAGAAACGCATTTATCAATTTCTCATGAAATGATTTGAACTGGAACTTAATCAATTAGGAGCCTATTTTTTAGGTTTAATAGAAATAAAGTGATATAAAACTCATTCATCTCATTTACATTTATCTAGGAACTGTGTAAGTCATACTGATTAGCAGGGCTAAAACAGCTATGGATTTTAAATGTAAGTAATTATTAATACGGGAAATACCCATGTTCCTTCGAACTTCACATTCTTGCAAACACATCATTCCTGAAATAATGAAACTTTATTTTCCCAAAAAAACTATGCTTCATCTTCTTACACTTAGTAGAACTGTATACATTTGGAAGCCACATTGTTTCTTTCTATTGCTTTGGTAATATTCTGAAATTTAGTGTTGTGCTTCTAATGTTCATTGACTTCGTGCTATGCCTGCTGCCCATTAAATTTATGTATAACTATGTGGTACGTACAAGTGATATATTTTTAATAATATTAAAGCAGTAAGTTGTAAATTTTAATATTCACCGTAAAATTAAAGGTTGAAAAGAAGAATCTGTGTAGCAAACAAACACACACGCACATATGTACATACAGACACACACACACTCGTTCACACCAGCATTTTGTATCAGAATTTCGAACAAACTTTGACCTGTGCTACCCTGTACTGTTGTCATGTAAGTTAGTTAGTATCACTGTAGTTTTCGTACGAGTACGATCTCCACCGCCATCAACTCTATGTATGTTATATCATTTGTAAAACTTAACAAATTAAACGTACCATCATCATCATCATCAATTTGTCATTTGTTAAAGTGAAGTTATAGTGGAAATATATCTGTTTTATCATAGCACCAATCTTTTCTCTGAGCTACCCATCGGGAGACTACTACGGTGGAACTCCAAACCGTCTTTATCCCGAACATTTTGGTCCTCCGTTCTGGATATTTTAAAATTGGTGCTCTGTTCTAAATAATTTAAAACACCATTAAAGATTTTGGCCATCAATCTACATCACCTTATAATACATTTATGAAGAGTTCGTTCTCAGAGTGGGGGAACATTGAAATACTATTCTGAAGTTTTCATCAACCTAATTGGAATATTTTAAAATATTGTCAAGAATAGTGATCATCATACTGGACTGTTAAAATCATATTTTGAAGGAAAATTCAGGTATTCTTTATTACCATTTATTACGTTTAGTGGATTCTCATTGGGTGCTGCGTAATGAGTCATACAGACTGACCTACAAACTTTCAACAAATCAACTATGGCTCTAGTGGTCAACTCATCGATTCCATCAATTTAAATTAATTTATGTTTTAATAAAAGAGAAAATTAACTTCAGCATTTTGCGTAAATATTCATAGATTATTTTCAATATTATTCAAAAGTGTATTGCAATAAATTAGCACAGGTCATTCAAATTGCGATTAATTAAATTTTATTTTGGTGCGTAGGTTACATAATTTGTTGAATATTTTCTTTATAAATTCATCTGTAAATAATTTTATTTTAACAATTATTTGAATTCTTACTTTTCAACCAGTATTTAAAAAAAAAAAAGTTATTATAAGAATATAGACTGGTTTCCACTTTATTAATACCAACTTCATTTGATAGATGTTTACAAGCAATCAGAATTAAATATCGGACTTGGTTTATTTGTAAAATAGTTTGTTTTTTTTGTAAATCTCTTGTAAATTTTGTTTAACCAATCTTTTCAGCTTTGCTTATGTTTAATTATTTTCTTTCCGTTTTTTAAAGAATGAGTTTCAGTTAATTTATGAACATTTCAAAATTGAGCGTTACTTTGTATGTATATAGATTGATTTCTAAGTTTGTTTGTGTGTGCTGTTGCAGGTTTTCTAGCTATTCATGTTTTAAATGTTCGTTCATTCTATTGATGATTATAGGAATTAATTATGAGTTAATTTATAAACAATATAAGTTGAGTACATCTCATTTAATATAGGTGGATCATTTCTCAGGTATCAGATTACATTATGGTTATCACTCAGACAGCCATTTTGGCATCTATCAGCCAATATTTATCTATTATATGTACATATAACACTTGTATTTCTGACTTCGCCCACTAACCTAATTTATTTATGTTGCCAACTAATTTCTGCTTTATTAATTTGCAGATACATCACTTACAAAATTCTGAATAATTCTTGAATTGATATTTTATCATAATTTTCTATAAATTATACCTTTATCATGGCAACTACCAACCCACCCGATTCCGCTCCTACTAGCGATATTCCTACCCTTACCATTGACCAAAAAATCACCTTAGGGCGTAAAAAATTAACCGCAATAGTAAAAGAAATTAAATCAGTTGTAGATGAGGCCAGAGCAGCAGTTGCGGGTCAGGATAGCCGTGCTGAAAACAGGTTCTTAGGAGCATTTAGATCTTTGGACACGGTCTATGAGAACTTTAAGACAATTTGGGACCGATTAATGGAGTTATATTTACTGAAGGGTTCGGAAAGCATTTTTCCCTCTGACGAGGACACCACAATACAGCAGGCTATTGTAAGATACTATCGGGAATGCTGTGAGGTATATGTTTTATTTACTAAACCAATGTCTAAATCTATATCCAATAGTGATGTTACTGGTGCCTGTGCTTCTCGAGTTTCACAACGAAACTTGCCTGAGATAAAGTTACCCCAATTTGATGGTCGATTGAAACAATGGCCCATGTTTAGAGACACATTTACTTCTTTGGTGCATAGTGACGCCTCACTCACTCCCATGGAGAAATATCACTTCTTATTGGGCTCTTTGAGTGGGCGCGCTCTCTCTGTTCTCAAATCTGTCCCCTTAACCGCAGAGAATTATGAACAGGCCTGGACAGCTCTGAATACGCAATTTAACAATCGGAGGCGCTTAGCGCATTCCTATTTAAATCAAATTATAAATTTTAAGCCACTACAAGGGAAGTCATCTTTTTCTTCCTTGCAAGAGTTTCTCTCAGTAGTAGGAGAGAATATCACATCCCTTAACCAATTGAAGATAAACGATTTAAGTGAATATATTTTGTTCGAATTAGCTGTAAGATGTTTGGACTCGGTTACCAGAGAGTCTTTTGAGATTTGTATGATGGAGGAGAACGTTGAATTCCCAACTGCTATTAGACTTATGTCTTTCGTACAAAGTCGCTGCAATTCGTTAGCTTTGGCTAATCCTCCCTCAGATGAATCAACGCCACCGAAAGCTTCCACTTGCCTGAACACGCCAAACAAATTTCAACCAAGGGGGAACAGCCTGACTTCAAGGAAATCCGGCACTTCCTTGTTTGTTCAAACGTCCTCTGCTTCAACATCTAGTAATAAGGGAGTTGAAGTAAAATCTCCTTCTGATGCTACCAAATCTAAACGTTTGTCATGTTTTGTTTGCACTAAGCCTCATATATTGAGGGAATGCCCCACTTACCAATCGAAATCCCCTGCGGCGAGATACCAGTTATTAAGCGAGTGGTCTGGTTGCAGAAACTGTTTGCATCCTGGTCATCGCACCAACCAATGTACCTCAAGAAATGTTTGCCGAGAATGTAGTCGTCGTCACCATACCACATTGCATTTTTCTACTCCTGCTAAACCTACCCAACAAGCAGTTACTATTTCAAATACACCTGCCCCCCCTGGTACTGAAGATCGCTCGGCCTTGACCTCCATCACTAATGAAAATACTGAAGTGCTGTTAGGCACGGCTCTAGCTCGCATTAGGGATCACCTTGGTCATTACCAACCAGTTCGCCTAGTGATTGACTGTGGCAGTCAGTACTCCTTTATATCTCAACCATGCATTGAACGCTTGCACTTGGCACCTGTAAGCTTTAAAAAAGGCATCTCCGGTATTGGACAAACGAGCTTAAAAGAAGTTAAAGGGAAAGTCTCTTGCTCTTTAATCCCCGTTGATAGTAATAATGTAGAACTTCAAGTGGACGGTGTGGTGGTTCCCACAATTACCTCTCATCTTCCCCAAGTGACTGTTCCCATTGAGGTTCGCCAACACTATATTGGTTTAACTCTCGCTGACCCAGAATTTTGGAAACCGGGTCCCATAGATTTATTGTTGGGTGCTGATGTGTTCGCTCAAGTAGTGTCTGGTCTGCCATCTGTTATCAAACCCTCTCAGCCACAAGTTGTGGATACCATCTTCGGGAAGGTATTGATTGGACAGTTTGTCAGTGCATGTTCACCACCCAATCATACCTCTTTATTTATATCTGGCGAGCCAAATATTGCAGACATAATGAAGAAGTTTTGGGAAACTGAAGAAATTCATAAATCGATTCCCACATCAGCTGATGAACAGAAGTGTGAAAACCATTTCCAGCACACATATCAGCGAACTGAATCTGGCCGATATATGGTTTCTCTTCCCTTTAAAGAGGAATTCAACCCAGGATATGATAGTAGATCTTTAGCCCTGAAACGTTTGTTTCATTTAGAAAATCGGTGGAGTAAGGATCCACAATTACACCTACACTATCAGACCTTCATGCAAACATACTTTGAAATGAATCATATGAGTCGAGCACTTAGCTCTGCTCATTATATCATCCCTCACCATGCGGTAGTGAAACGAGATGCGGCAGATATTAAGCTACGAGTAGTGTTCGATGGTTCTGCCAAAACCTCAAACGGTTCGCTTAATGATCATTTATTGGTAGGCCCTAAACTTCAGGCAGATATCTCCTCTATTTTGCTTAATTTCCGTCGCCATCGAATTGCCTTCACTGCCGATATAGTTAAGATGTATCGGCAGATATTAGTTGCACCAGCTGATCGCAAATACCAACATATACTGTGGCGTGCTGATCCCTCTGACCCTGTTGAGGAATTTGCTCTTAACACTATCACCTATGGGTTAGCATGTTCCCCATATTTAGCAATGCGTGTAATCAAGCAACTTGTTATAGATGAAGGTGATGCCTATCCCCAAGCTTCAGAAGTATTACTCGGCGATATCTATGTGGATGACATTGTGACTGGAGCAGCTTCTGTTTCCGAAGCAGTTCATCTACGTGATCAACTAATTAATCTCCTGTCTCGTGGTGGTTTTCTTTTAAGTAAATGGGCTAGTAATTCTTCAGAAGTGATTGCTCGTGAAAATCCGTCTTCCAGCCCACCCATCTCTCTCACTTCAAGTGAGGATCATGTAGTTAAAGTTCTAGGCATGCAATGGGATCCCCAAGAGGATGTTTATTCATATAAACTGCAGGATATTATTTCCTCTGCCATGACCAAACGATCAATTTTGTCAACTATAGCTCGTATTTTTGACCCATTGGGTTATCTCGCTCCAATAGTTTTTGCAGCTAAACTATTGTTGCAGGATATTTGGCAAGCAGGAATTGATTGGGACACCCAAATTCCAGAAAACCTAGAGCAAACGTGGCTGGCACTTATTAACGACCTGCCCCACATCACCCACATAAAAATCCCACGTTTTGTACCTGTAGCTAAGGACATAACTTGTAAATTAGTAGGGTTTTGCGATGCATCAGAACGAGGTTATTGCGCATCTATTTATCTCCTTACTAAACATTCCTCAGGTTTTCAGTCCTTTCTGATTAAGGCGAAAACTAAGGTTGCACCGGTTAAGCCACTTACCATCCCTAGGTTGGAATTATTAGGCGCATTACTCTTAGCGCGTTTATATTCCTCCCTCAGTAGTTTCAGAAAACATATGTCTTCTCCAAGTGAGGATATCTTCTTTACCGATTCTACCATCGTATTAAATTGGCTCAATATGCCTCCACAAAATCTTAAAATATTCGTCGCTCATAGAGTTGTCGAAATTACAGACACGATTCCTGTTGCCCGTTGGCAGCATGTTTCAACTTCTGATAACCCAGCTGACTTGGGTTCAAGAGGTTTAGCCCCATCAGCGTTAGTCCATTCATCGTTGTGGTGGAATGGCCCTCCTTGGCTTTGCCAGAGCGAGGCTTCGTGGCCCGCAACACCTTATAATAATATCCCTTCTACAACATTACCTGAAGTTAAGTTATCTAAAACCGTATTAGCAGCTACAGCTACTTTTCCAGAAATTGGTTCTTGGATGGAACAATTTTCCTCTTATGTCACTCTAGTACGTAGCATGGCCTTTGTGTTACGCGTTATACAAACTTGCAAATCGAAAACCAAAACGGTAGGCCCTATTACTGCTGGTGAATTCCGACAAGCTAATCAAAAATGTATCCATCTGCTGCAACGGCATTATTATCCTGAGGCCTTTGCAGAATCACTTCCTTCATCGGCATCACCTTCGGTGGCAATATGTCGTTCTCTAAACTCCTTTATCGCCCAAGACGGGCTTGTTAGGATGGGCGGCAGAATTCGACATTCTTCTTTAAAGGAACATCAGAAACATCCGCTGTTATTACCACGCCGCTCACATTTCAACAATCTACTGGTGGATTACCTCCACCGTAGTCATTTACATGTCGGGCCCGCCACACTGCAGTCTATAATTCAACGGAATTACTGGATTCCCGCTGCTAGAAGCTTAATCAAGCAGAGGAAAAGCAAGTGTTTAACTTGTCTCAAACTATCCCAGGCAGCGAGAGCAACCTATATGGGCGACTTACCGGCTGAGAGACTCCAGGAGTGTCGACCTTTCTATCATGTCGGCGTAGATTTCGCTGGTCCCTTTCTATGTCGAGAGACGTCTCGGCGGCGTGCGCCCCTTATCAAAGCATACTTATGCTTATTTATTTGCTTTGCTACCAAAGCAACTCATTTGGAGGTGGTTCCTAATCTTTCCACCGAAGGCTTCCTTGACGCATTTGACCGGTTTATAGCCCGGAGAGGGGTCCCGGCCAAAGTAGTCTCGGATTGCGGAACTAATTTTAAAGGGGCTGCCCATTATCTCAAAGAACTAGCCCAATGGCAAGCGACTAAGGAGACTCGAGAAGCGCTCATTAATTACAGTCAACAGAAGGCAATAGAGTGGAAATTTAACCCTCCTTATACACCCCATTTTGGGGGATTATGGGAGGCTAACATTAAGGTTGTTAAATCCCTGTTACTAAAGACATTGGGTAATCAGCCGTATTTAGAAAGAGAGCTAACCACGATGTTCACCAAGATTGAGGCCATCCTCAATTCTCGGCCTCTTTCGCCTCTGTCTTCAGATCCCTCTGACTTGCAGGCTCTCACCCCTGGCCATTTTTTAATCGGACAACCTTTAGCGGCCATCCCTGCAACTTCGGTCTCTGATGTACCAGATAACCTATTGAGTCGCTGGCAATTGCTGCGCAAGCGGATTCAAAACTTTTGGGATCGTTGGAGAAACGAGTATCTCCATACCCTACAACAGAGGAAAAAGTGGACTAAGATCACTCCAAATGTGCAGATAGGTGACCTTGTCCTCCTTAAGGACACCCTCGCTTCTCCACTACAATGGCCGTTAGCCAGAATCGTGGAAGTCCATCCTGGACATGATGGCGTGGTGCGAGTAGTTACGGTTCGCACAGCCCACGGTAATCACAAGCGCTCGATCCTCAAACTGGTTTCCTATCACCTATCACCCATCCAGAACATCCTCCTTCCAAGTAATAATATTAAAATTTGGTGGGCGGTATGGTACGTACAAGTGATATATTTTTAATAATATTAAAGCAGTAAGTTGTAAATTTTAATATTCACCGTAAAATTAAAGGTTGAAAAGAAGAATCTGTGTAGCAAACAAACACACACGCACATATGTACATACAGACACACACACACTCGTTCACACCAGCATTTTGTATCAGAATTTCGAACAAACTTTGACCTGTGCTACCCTGTACTGTTGTCATGTAAGTTAGTTAGTATCACTGTAGTTTTCGTACGAGTACGATCTCCACCGCCATCAACTCTATGTATGTTATATCATTTGTAAAACTTAACAAATTAAACGTACCATCATCATCATCATCAATTTGTCATTTGTTAAAGTGAAGTTATAGTGGAAATATATCTGTTTTATCATAGCACCAATCTTTTCTCTGAGCTACCCATCGGGAGACTACTACGGTGGAACTCCAAACCGTCTTTATCCCGAACACACTGTGAGGAGCACACTGTGAACTCCACATTGTTAAAATTTAACATCATCAGAAACTTTTTCAGATAGATAAAACCAATGCTGTAACTCTTACAAGTATCGATTAATGCAAGTCTAATAATCGGTTACCATTTGAATTTTTTCCTGTCTAATCTGTTAAGTTACACCAGTTTTATTGAATGGGATATCTGGAATATTATTGAATTGGGAAAATTAATTATTTGGATTTCCGAATCGCCACATAATTTCTTATGTATCCTAACAGCCTTTTCTTGTCTACCCAATAAACTAACTGGTTGGGATTTTATCCGTATACATATTTTTTATGTCTCTGAGTGGTTTCGGATTTTCATCCATCATTGGAGTAAAACTAATCAAGTTCTTGTAGAGAGTTATTTCAAATGTTTTTGTTACGCAATACACTTATTGATGAATTGATTGAATCAATAAGTGTAATACGTTGATAAACATTATATTGAAATTAACTCTCTACAAAAACTTGAGTCTTATGCTGAAGATGGATCTGAAACCGGTCAGGAACATAAAAAATTTGGATGCTATGTCGGATAAAATTCCAGATGTTATCCATTATTGAGGACCTATCCACATATTCAAAAAATAACTTGCTGTTGTCGTCTCCTTAACATTTATATGTCCTCCATTTTGTCTTATAAAATGTAACCAACACTAAATAACGCTGACTTTTTATGCAAAAATGTTTCAGATAAAAGTGATAGGTTGTATACATATGCAGTTACATCCCAAGGTCAAAGAAATGATCGTAGCCCTCTTCTAGAATATTCAGAAACGTATACTCTAGTAAAACCACACTTCTGCTTAAATCGATTTTCTTCATACTTGGAATTTTCTGAATGTGCTTTAATATTAGATAGGAGATAAAAACCATACATTACACTAAAGTGGCACTTTATAAGAAAGCTTAACGCTTTCTTTAATGGGCAATCCAAAAGTTAATTTTCTAGAAAAATGTTTCAAATAAAAGTGATAGGTACTTATTTGTATAGTTAGTACGCGAAATTTTAAAGAAAATCGTTGGAGCCATTTTCGAGAAACTTGTAAAGAAAAATTGAAAAATTCACGCGACCGGTCTTTATGTATATAAAAAGTTTTTTCGTATCCAAGTCTTCAAAACACATTCTTCACCTGAAAACTAAGTTTCGAAAATTCAACGCAACCATAGTACTTCAGCATAAAAAAAAAGTAATAAACTGCGCAATTCAACACCCTTAGCTTGAAGGTTGCTTTTATGATCTTCCAATGCTTCTTTATTTCACATTTTCTCAAGTCTTGGTTTGGTTTTTTCTTTATTTATTATCAAATACTTCGTATTAAGATGAAGTTGATTTGAAATTTATTTTATGAACTAATTTAGATGGATGAAGATCTTCTACTATAATATAATTTATTACCATTTTAAAACATGATTTGGTAAATAAAAAAGAATACTAAATTCTAACCTCTTATAAATATTACAAAATTGAAAATTACGTTATATCATTAACACAATTCTCTCAGTATACAATTATGTTATTTTTTAAACAAATTGTTATCTGTTTAATGTTGCTAAATATATGTTTTTTCTCTTCCTCCTCTTTTGAAATATGTTATCTGTATATAAAAATTTCGATACTTGAAAATTAAATGTAAAAGAAATTAAGAACAAATACAAAATAACAAACAGAGCCACAAATCAAATATTTCAATATGAAGTTTCCCATCTCGGCAGTATTAAAATCACAATATTGAATACATTGGACTGGATGTTAATCTGCTAAAGTCGGTTCTTTATTGTACATTTCAATCAAAGTATCAATAATATTCCATATATCTTCTTTCTTCACATTCTTGTACAGAAGCTAGAAAATTAGTAACATTATAGTATTATTAATAACAAATTTGAATCTAAACACATATAAAAACTGCGGTACTGATATAATGTGCGCTCTACCTCATGATTCTGGTATAGTATGCACTCTGCCACAAAAATTAAAACTATTATTTTCAAAACATTTGTCAACTTTACTATTCATCCCTCATGACAATCAGTGACCCTCTTATTTTCGAGTTTGTCTGGTAAGGGTATTTTTGGGGGCCACGGGGTGGGTATTTTTAAGAGGTTACTGAAGGTTTTACTCTGGTAAGAATATACTTGCTAGTACTTTACTATATTTTATATAGTAAATATCATTGGGGTTGGTAGAGCGCATACTATAGCAGCACCAAAACTGCTTGTTAGGTATTAAATATCACTTATAAGATACATATACTCACCAAATACCATGCAGATTCATCAGTCTCTTTAATATATGGTAAATCTACTCCATAGCATTGCATTGCCATTTGGATACACGCTATTGCAATTAGTTGAGGTGGATGTTCCAGAATTGCGGAATCATGATGAAAATCCTACAATATATTATTTTACAAAATTACTATGTAGTCCAGGGACAGGTAACTTATCATTAAACTCATCTGACAGTGATAATTATTTTATTCTATCCACTCACTTGTAAGAAGGCCATGGATGCTTGACTAAGTGGTACACTATCCCAAGTCGCTTTAGGCAGCCAAGATTTTATTGTCTTCAAGTAATGCAACATGTACTGTGCACAGAAAAATGGGAAAGAAAAACTGGTGATAGTTCAAAATAGTATTATTTTTTTTCATTTACTTCCAAATGTGGACATGTATTTACCTTATGTGGTAACGGAGTTTTGACTTGAAATTTTAAAGCTCTCATTACTAATAATTCCGCCTGTACAACCGCATCACGCCTGGCCCAATATTCATCTTTTAAATCTAAAGGTGCAGAACCACGATGTAATGTCTGATGTGCCACATTTATTACATCTCTAAGTTTATAGCTTTCATCGTTCATTTTACCAGCTATGTACAATGATGTTGCTGCAATTAACTGTTTTTATAAAAATATACACATTTAATTCATTGAATCTTCTGAAATAAACATAAGTAGTTGTCAGCAGAATGTGTACAACTTACATATTTATCATATCCAGTATCAAATTCCTTAAAAAATCTGTGAAATATTGTAGCAGCAGTGGCGATTGAAATGGGATTTGCTTTTAATTTGTAACCTAAAATAATAATAATTAACTCAAGACTGCAAGTAAAATAAAGCAATGTGTGCTTACAAACTTAAAGTATTGAAGCATATCAAATTTATAATATAGAATTAATGAGAATATTATAATAAATGGGTTTTCTATTAAATTATGAATTTTTCAGCCTTTACTTTTTTTTTAAATATTTTAATGAGGATTGAACGGCTGTTGTCTTCCAAATTTAAAAACTCAAGAGTAGTACCGAAAACTTGTTATTGCATATTTTATAATTATTTATATACAACCTACTTCGTTAATTATGGATATTTAGTCTGTCTCGGATTCCTCAAAACAGAACCGACTATAAAGACATCTTCACGTAATGGGAAAATACAAAAACATCTATTCTAAGAAAGGCTTAGATTGAACCGTTTTTAAATATGAACTATAGAATAGAATATATTTGCCTCAATAGATATATATATATATGGTTACCTGTAAAATCAAACTTGAGTCCAGTCTAAATAAAACTCAAAAGTACAACATAAACAATAAATAATAATAAACAAATCAACCACATAAAAAATACACATATGAAACCTCATAAAAAATTCAGTCAGTGTTGAACTGGGTTAGGTACCAATTGTACTCTGAATTACGCATCAATATTAAGAAATGTGAAATTTATAAGAAATTTTTTAAAAGTTTTTTAAAACATTCTTCTTTCCAAATTTCTTATTGGTGGAATCTTGTTAAACATACTAACAGCTATTAAGCTTGGAGCCTTATCGGATTAATACAATCTCTTTTTTGCTATATGTAAGTTATTTTTGCTTCTCACTTTATAGGAATGTTGATCGCTTCTTATTTCTTTATTCTCATACTCTTTAATGAACATTTTCATAGCGGCAACGTTAAGATTCACAATAACAATAAAAGTTAATTTAAACTAAAGCTTGTCAGACTCTACATTACTAGGGAGAAGAAAGAGTTCTAAAGGAATGTGCATTAATTTCACAACTTAAAAAAAAGAAATTAAACTTACCACATTCAAAAAGATATCTTGATGCATAAAAAAGATTGTCAAAATTCTTATAATCTATCCGTCTACTCTTTAATTTCAGGTCATCTTTCTCTTTTTGAATTTTATCCGTTTCTATGACTTTCATTTCCTGGAAAATATACTTTTTTAAATTTTTAAAAATGGATGTCTTGGTATGC
Organism: Triatoma infestans; assembly: GCA_011037195.1. NCBI lineage: Eukaryota > Metazoa > Arthropoda > Insecta > Hemiptera > Reduviidae > Triatoma > Triatoma infestans. Next base: position 18,983 of record JAAEAF010014055.1, read on the forward strand.
TGGACAGCTTCTGTAGCTCAGTCCATCTTTTCGTGTTAGAATGTGAAAATATATGTTGACTATCAACAATTAAGTGGCACAAAATTTTATTCTCAAAAAAACTAGGATTAGATAAAAAGTAAGCAGTTACAGACCAAAACTGTACGTGGGCCATTTTTCCTTCAAATATAACCATTATTCAACCAAATTAGCATAAAGGGCTTAATTTGGATGAAAACCACACACATCGTTGGTAATTTATGAACATTCTATATTGAGAATTATTAAGTCTTTGATATGTCGATATATTTACATGGAAAAAATTACTATTATTACATCTTTTTTGTAAGAAAATATGTTAATATTAAAAAAAAACTTTGAAACTACAGTGGTTTAATAGAAGCATTATGAGTTAAGATTATTAGAACAAGCAAAAATATTAACATGTTCTTAATTAAAATAGTTTTGTGCAATCCAAGACAGATAATGTTCAAGACTCTTTAGAGGTTCAAACTAGCAGCGTTCTATGGTATCTTATCATTTACATTTTTTCCAAAAAGATTAGTTAGTTAGTTTTTGTTTAGCATACAAATTTCACTCTTATTAATATTTAATACTTACTGTGTCGGCAGACTCCAAAATATGCTTTATTGATTAAGAAATTTTGGTAAAAATAATCACCCAATTATCTAAAGAAATAGATGAAGATTCTTGTTAATGATAAAACTACAAATTTTTCAAATACAATCAGCCTTTTCGTGTTATACAGGATCTTTGCAATCTTGTCTTGCTGTTCTTTAATGCAGTTACAATGCAGAGCAATGGCTTACTTTACTAAAATATAAGTAGAAAATATAAACATTGCTTTTTAAATGTAGTAATATCAAATGAAATTTCATTTCCCTTTTTCATTCTACCTTCTATTATTAATAAATTCAAAATTATATCTTGGAAATGCAAATATTTACACAATTTACTTACCTAATATAAATTTTACACTTCCTAACAACTTTAAACAATCATAACCTTCTCTTTGAGATAACCACTTTTAATGAACGCCGGCTTTACGGTTCATGAATTCATACATAGAAAATCGATTTCTGAAAATAAAGTACAATCGAACACGGATAATTTTTAAATTTTGATATAAACTATGAAATTAAGACAAAAACAAAAAGCCATCTTAGGATTTACATCAGAATAAAGAATCTAATGTTTTTGTATGTATTTATTATATTTTATTAATTTGTTATTTTTTGTAAGGCAGAACTCCGGACAAAAAGGCGTTTTCTTCGGAAAGTTATGCCTATTTTTTCAGGAGTGCTTAATGTCCAGCTACAAAGATTTTATTAAAGAATGGAAATAACGTGATGCTTAGATTTTTTAAATAAGACGCTATGATATTTATATAAATATCCAACTTAGAAATTTCCCTCTTTAATTTAGCGTTTTCTTCTTTCATCCTTTGATTTCTTTAGTGTTTTTAAAATTTACTTTAATGTAACTTTTTTAATATCTTCTTTATAATTATTAATAGAACCTATATGGGATCATCCATTTTAATAATAACATGCGTGTGAAAGATAAAATTTGTTCGGTTAAATTTCCAGATTGTGCCAGCATTAAACTAAACACGTCCCATCACAGCCGGCAGATAATCCCCACTAACAGTTTGTTTATCAGATATGTTATCTAACTAAATGTTTTTGCTTCTGAACTTCTAATGAAAGTTATTTGTCCTTCGTTTACTATAAAAATAAACATATAAACACAAAACCATTCATAAAAAGCAAGAATAATTTCAGCTCTTCAAACAAGTACCAATTTATGACAAATAGTAAGATTTAAACCATAAAAAATGAAGTAAGAATGTCATAGAGCAAGGGCGATTCTGAACCCTCCATACGTTCAACAATTAAACCTCAACCCAATTTCAATTTATATATATTTTTTTACTTTATTTCATGTAAACACTGCTTACTAGGAATAATCTTTTAATATTCAATGTTATTTTAGTTCTATTTTTATTACTAAATTGTTTACTGTTTTAAATTTGTTAGAATTCTGTAATTTAAGTGCTTATTTTATGTTCGATTTACAGAACTCTCTAGTACTTATTAGTACCTACTGCAATTCATATAAATGGGCTGCAACAATTAATTGCAATCAAATTATGTAGAAACATATATAGAATGGTTAAAAAAAAATATTTGTTTAATTACACAACATTAATTTTAAGTAACAGTTCAAAATAGTATTTTTCAATTATGTGAGATGTTTCTCAATTATATTTTTAACCATAATGTTACTAAAGTATTGTAATAAAATGGTTTCTAACTAAGCTCCAAGATAACTAAGTCTTTTGATACCTTTTTTTATTAAAACCAGAAATTTGAACTGTCATACCTTAAGTTTATCATCAAACTCTCAAGTTCCCTTGTTATTCCTGAATAGAAATTTGCGTTATATGATTACTAAGTGGTAAGCATAACTTTTTTATATTTAGATATAAGTTGTTGTGGTAGTTGGTTCCGCAGAGGAAAGATATAAGTTTTAAAAACTGAAACAAATTAAAAAGAATCTAATCAATACTTAAGAATTCTATTTTAGTTCAATTTCTATTTATGATATAAGCAGAAAATAACAAATATTTTGATGAATTTATTGGAATACTTTAAACTCGTTGAAATCTTATACAGTTTTTAATGTTTGATTTCTTATCAATCTCATTGCATTATTTAATCATTGATCAATTGTTAATTGATTAGATGCGGTTAAAGAGTTCTTATGATTCATTTAAGGTTCATGACAATAAATTCTTATCAGTTCAGTCGATTATCAGACACCTTAGTGTTCGTTTTGAAACAGAAGTATTCGATCTATTTCTATAAATTTCGTATCCTCTTCTCGTATATATATTTTTTATAAATTACTTAATATGGCCAAAAAGAAGCACCTTCATATTCTACCAACTTTAGTTTGCCTTGTCTGCCCTCTAACATTTGTTACCACGTGAGTTTTTTTTGTATTTTACTAACCTTACATAATGTTTGAATTATTCATCAAAGATGAGATTAGTTATTAATAATTATTTTAAAAAATGGTTCTCCAAATGTATAAAAGTGGTTCAGTTGGTAATGATACTATAGACAAAACAATTTATTTAAAAAACTATGAAAAAAACATGATATTTATAGAATGAAAAGATAAAAACTTACTATCAGCACTTGGCGGCAAGAAGAGAGTGCAGCTTTCTACAACACACTATCAAAACATTAAGCCTCCTTCTTATTAGCGGAACGCCCTTGTACCAAAATAAATCTACATATTAAACTTATGTTTAGAGTTAAATAATTTCATCAACTTCAAATTTACATATTTGCTTTGAAATAAAGATATTTTCCATGGTAGCCTGTTTAATTTTGTGGTCATCGACCGGTTTCGAGCATTCGCCAATCTTCAGGATGTCTTATCACCATAGGCTTTGACAGGGCAAAATCAGTTTACACTATTTGTTTGTCCTGTGCAGAACTGTATTACCAAACTGTTTATCAAGACATCCTGAACATAGGCTAACGCCCAAAACCGGTCAGTGACCCTAAAATAAAGCAAGCTATCACGGAAAATATTCCCAATGTTTTCCATCTTTGTGGCCCGAACCACTACACTACTATTTTTTTGAATTTATTTATAACGCGCAAATGGCGGAGATATCATTCGTCTTTCACATCACAGATTGGAAGATATTATATACAGTTAAACATTGTCTTTGGCAGATATGATTATTTGTATCAGTAATTACATTGTATTTTCATTTTGAAGATTTGAGGTCTATTATAGAAAATAAGAGATAGCAATAATTAACATTTTAGAAGAAATATGAAAACATAAATTATGTCGTTCTATCTCAATTAACTTTGTATGTTCATATATACATATATTTTATACTTTATATTATTGTTATTTTACGTTATGAAATTTACATCGTGGTAATCAATTCTCATTATTTTCTCTATTTTTATTATTCTTTTTGTTATTACTATTATTAAATGGCACAAAATGTAAATGTCCTCCCAGTTCGTACATGTTTTAGTGTTCTTCTACCCATTCTCTCAGTTGCTGCACATTAGTTCCAAATTAATACTATTCATTTTAAGTTTATTATAGATTTATTAGTTTTGATACTTTTATATATTTTAACTCTAGTTTTGTCTATTTATAATGTATATTATATCATATATATTTATAACTACATATCTAAGTCATGTGATTGTAAACAGCACTTTTGTAAACAAAATATATATAGGGGTATATATATCCCTATACCTAGAAGAGGTATTGCGATCGTGTCAAATTTTCGATATCGAGCATTACCGGAAATACACGTTTTGAGGTCCTCTCAGCCCAAAAAAGTGGTTTTGAGAAATGATGTGTGTTGTGTTTGAACAGTACACCTCAAAAACGCAAAAAGTTCATACTTGATATTCCAATTGGGTATCACCATGAGATCCAACAGGAACTTGTCAAAATTCCTCAACCCGGTACTTGTTACATTATTAACTACTCACACAAAGAGTTATACTTTTATTTGAAACATTTGTCTGTTAAATTCATTTAAGGAAACTTTTGGGGGAGGGATGGGATTTTTTTTCAGTTTATTACAGTTTTCTGAACATCTTTAAACTCTTTATCCTTTAATACGCAATAATTCTTTTTTGAACAATTGATTATCTTATTCTGTACAATTTGAATTCTTTTCCCATCAAAATCAACTTTATTTGACCCAGATATTCCCACATTTTGATCAACAATTGAGTCCTATTAATCCTCACCTGTATTAATCCTTCATTTATTTCCTTTTTTACTTCATTTTGAACCACGTGTTAGTTAAAAGTGCTTTCTAAACCAATTATTGACTTTAATTACCTCATTCTGGTACCAACTTTCAGCCAAATTTAATGTATTTTATACCTGCCTCTAACTTCATTTTTAAAATTTGAGTTTTGATTAAGTACAATTATTAATCTCATCTGACCAATCTGTTACCTTCTTTCTCAAATTTCGGACATTCTGAACTATTTTCTAGTCAAATTTGCCCTTGTCTGGATCAGCATATCAACTCATTTTGAACTTGGTCTTATTATTTTCTAGTCATATTAGTTCTTCTTTGAACAAATATGTTACCTTTTATTTCCTTAGTTTTTCTGTTTTGATCTAATTATCATTCAAAGATGTGTTTCTTACAATTTTAACCATTTTTTGAACATTTTGTAACACTTCTCCGTCCGATTAATCTTTCGAACCAATTTACTGCCTTTTTTACTTATATTTAAATTTTGAACTAATTTTCTTCAGATTCATCCTATTTTGAGGAAATTCATTCCCTTATTTTGAACTTTTTGAACCACTATTCTGACAAATTAATTATATTTTATCCAATTTATTATCTTTTAATACCTTGTTTTGAAAAATTTGCACCACATATCCTTTAAGGCAAATAGTACTACCGAAATACTCAAATGAAAAATTTCCTGAAATGGTTTAGCCGTAGTGAGTCAGTAAATCATTACTTCACAGTGGTTCAGAAGAGGATTAATTTGAATGATTAGTACTTCAAAATGTTCAAAATAGACTGATTCAAAAAAAGGAATAAATTGAATTAACAGTGATTCAAAATGAGATAAAAAAGGCAATACATTGGTTCAAATGAGCATTAATCGGACAGTCATAGTTCAAAATGCCCAAGTTATAAATTAGTTCAAAAAACGATTAATTTGATCGGAAGGTGTTTCCAGGATGACCTAATAAAGGACAATAAAATTGGTTCAGAAGAGGATTAATTGGATCTTATTGTAGTTCAAAATGAGGCAATAAACTGGTTCAGAAAAAGATACATTTAATGGTAAAATGGTTAAAAATGTTCTAAATGAGATTATACATTGGTTCAAAAAAGTCAATTAATTGGTACAAAAAGGATTAATAGAACTTAAATGTGGTTCTAAATGATCTTACTGAGACAATAAGTTGATTCAGAAAAGGATCAATATGACGGGAAAAGAGTTAAAAATGTTCAAAATGAGTTAGAGAAGATCATACATTAGTTCTTTTTTTTTTAATTTAAGGCGCGTCAACATCTATGGTCTTTGGCGCCCATAGCCTTCTCACTGCATTGCTGGCCTCCGAACAGTGTTCTCTCGTCACAGACAGCACTGTCCATCACCGGACAGTGAGCAGTAGAGACTGCTAGGAAGAAATCATCTAGGGGCAGCACAGCTGGACTCGAACCCCGGCCCTCCTGGGAGTCCAGTAAGCTAATCACTTAGCTATTCCCTCCCATTACATTAGTTAAAATAATATATACTTAGTAATAATAATAAATAATAATACATCAGTTATATTGAGGATTAATTGGATTGAATCATGGTTCAAAATGTTAAAAATGAGGTTGTAAACTGTTTCAAATCAAAATTAATTTGATTGAAATATGGTTCAAAATTAGGGAGAAAAAGGTGACAATACATCCGTTCGAGAGTATTAGTTTGGCACAATTGTTCAAAATGTTTTATAAATTGATTCTGAAAATGACATATTTGTTTGGCAAGAAGTTCAAAATGAAATAAAAAGCAACCAAATCCTTGCCATTCATGTGAATATTCATCAAATCATTGCTATTTCCTTTATCACCATTACTATCAGTTGACTTTATTTTTTGTTTGGTTTATTATATTTTATACATTTTTATGCTTTTTTAAAACTTTTTTCTAAGTACTTAATTAAATAAACTTCTTTTGATTAATGTGTTTATTTGATTAAAAAATATACCCACTTCTAGCAAAAATAAAAGTATTTTTTTGCAGCTCTAATGATGTATAGGTTCTGCAAGCACGCCTAACGCAGATGAATCTTAATAAATAAATACAGTTTTAAAATAGCTTTTTAAAGCGAAGCAAACCGCCACAGTTGTCCAGACCTCCCCAAAGTCATTTTTCTCGAACATATTAAAGTAAAAATGAATTACCTAATACCAAGTTCAAAGTCTGAACATCATATCTATTTAATTATGTGGAATTTCTAGCTCAATTTTAACCACGAACTTGCTGGAGATCCGCTGGTTGAACCTCCTGATACCAAGGGAAAGTTTGTACTTTCCACGTTATTTAGTTTTGATTTATGTTGAGAATAATAAATGCACACACATAAACACACATAATTTATCCGTATCTTTTTTTAAAAAAAAAGATATCTTATTCTGAGTGTTCCATGAAATTTTATATGAAAAACACAGTATGGTCAATTTGGTTCTTGTAATCACTTGTAATCTTTAAAGTGCTGACAATGTAATAAATTTATATTATTTATAACTAAAATGTGAGTAATATTTTTACTTTTAGAAGTCGACACTTCAGTAAATTAATTGATTGGTGAAATTAATTGATTAATGCTTCAATATATTTTTCCTTGTATGATCAGTCATATTTTCTTATAAAGGCTTTCCCTCCAATTAAAATATTTAAAGTTTGAAATATAAATGTTGAATTAAGTAAATTAATCACAAATAAATTGTTTATTCATTTATTTATAAATTTATTTATTCAGTCCTCATTTAAATATGCATTAAGCGCGCTTATGGAACCTATATATCATTAGGGCTGAAAAAAATACTTTTATTTTTGCTAGAAGTAGATACATTTTTGAATAAAATAAACACATTAATCAAAAGAAATTTATTTAATTAAGGGCTTTAAAAAAATAAAATAAAAAAGGTACAAAACCTGAGTGTATAATAAACCAAACAAAAAATAACTCGACTTCTATATACAAGTTCGTATACGTTAATCAACTATTTCAATACCGACAAAATTCACAAGAAGTATACTATCCTGAATATATCAAACGAATACTGACAATTCCCATGCAGTCTTTCACAATGTTAGACACAACACAATATAAGGCCAGTTGCACACAACGATTTCGATCATACAGTATTCTATCGTGATAGCGTTCCTTGCACACACCACGGTATTTTGCCGCGTATAGTGTATCATTCACTCATTATTAATGAATCCTCAACATGTTGCTGCCATGTACCGTCATATCTTAGGCGTCATAGGCTCAATTGGCTTAACAGAGTTCACTGGGTTCATCCAATTAACCAAAGGAGGGAACAAGCAGGAATATTCTACACATTTTTTGAAGAAGAAATTGGTGATGATGAAGAAATTGGAGAAGATGAAGATCAACAGGAAAAACATAAAGAATCTGAAGAAGAAGAAACGATAAAATTAAAAGTAACTGGAGAACAAGAGTTATTGGGTGAAGCATCTTAAAATATAAATTGGAAGAAATGGCACATGACAGTGAAGAAGTGAATAATAATGATGTAGACATTGAAGTAGATGAAGAAACTAGTGAAGACGAAAACCAAGTGGGAGATAAAGAATCTGAAGAAGAAGAAAAAACGATCAAATAAAATAAAATGAAAGATAGTAGAGATGTGTTTTATATTTGGTACTGTTCCCAAGGGTTTTTTGTATGTCTTCAGATAGAGAATAAACGGTGTTCCTGGTTATTTTGTAGTAGAGAAAACTGGTAGGATAGGATAGAGATACGACAACTGGTGTCAGAAGTAGAATAGAGATACAGCAATACACTTATTAATTAACTCATATGGTAGTTAATACACTATGCAAAAAATAGTTAATAATACACTACATAAACATCACAAACTAAACAACTTTAACAAAGAACCGATAAATAAATAGCAAAGAACCGAAAACAATCAGTGGGCACAGAAACAGAAGTTAACTTATGACAAGTACCGTACGAATAAAAAATGGCAATCGAGCCATGCCGTGTGGAGATCGTAACGTGTGCAAGCCCTTGCTTTTCTTCATGCCACTAAAATTTTTTTACCTTACGATCGAAATCGTTGGTTTTTTTTTTTTTTTGTTTTCTTTTAATTTAAGGCGCTTCAACATCTATGGTCATTAGCGCCCGGAGCCTTCTCAGTGCACTGCCGGCCTCCGGACAATCAACACTGTCCATCACCGAACAGTGGGCTGTAGAGGCTCCTAGGAGGAAAAAATCTAAGGGCAGCATTGGACTCGAACCCGGGACCTCCGCATGGGAGTCCAACGCGCTAACCACTTAGCTAATCCCTCCCCATCGTTGGGTGTGCAACGGGCCTAAGAAAATCCACTTTTTAGCTTTTTCTTTTACAGTCTTTTTCTTATTAAATTATTCACTACTAACCATGTGTATTGCCCGCAAAGGGGTTTCTGTTGCATGCAGTTACTTGGGAAGTAGCGTCTCCATGGGTTACCACAGCTCAGTACTCCATGGACTTCATCAGAACAGTACATATTACACTTAAACTACATACAATCTACTCTTTACAGACAAGGACAAACACAGTACACAAACTAGGGTCTCCGTCCCTAGTTATTAGCCTAAGCAAGGTAGAAGGAAGGGATTAGCTCAGTGGTAGCTCGCTGGACTAGCAAGGCGGAGATCCCGAGTTCGAATACAACATGTTGCCCTTAGATTTTCTCTTTTTAGGAGTCTCTACAGCTCACTGTTCTGTGATGGGCAGTGTTGTCTGCAGTTAGAGAACACTTCTTGGAGGTCGGCAGTGTACTGAGAAGGCTCCGGACGCCACAATAGATCTTTCAGGTCGCAGTGCGATAATACCCTACAACAATCTACAACCATATGCATAAATATGCTTATTAATATAAATAATTTTTGGCCAGCTTGCCACAGAGAGAAACACTTTATTTATTTATTATCAAAGTGTTGCTATTCAATATAAATTGAAATGCTAGAAACACACAGCGCATTGATCAATCATCATAGACATAAATCAAATATATAAATTATGCATAGGAATAAAAACAATAACAATAATATTGATCACTAAAGATATAATAAGCTTTAAAAAGGAATACAAATTACAGATTACGAACAGGAAGTCTAGATAAAATTAAACAAGTATGTTGATTAATAAAGTTTTCTCCTCCTCATCCTGACATAATCTACACAAAGTTTTGAGTTAATTATTCCACCTTCTGTTGTTCTTTCTTGAACCTGCCATGCCCCGCAAAAAGGCCTGTCACCAGATTAATCTGGTTTCTGCCCAAGCAAAGTTTCTCTTTGGTTCTATTTTGACACAGGTTTGGCATAATCATCGTGCTGTGGTTTGGCTCCTGGTCACAGTTTCCAAATTGTGCTGTGCTCTCTCCGGAGCCAGTCTCTGGGAGATGCACGTACTGCCTACGACAGTTTGTCCTACGACTTTGGTTATCCTTACGACAGTTTCTGGACCATAGAACGGAGTATTCTCCCCGTTCCTGGCCTGTCGGTCGGCTGTTTCATTATCTAATTCCTACATGTCCACACACCTATTCTAGCCAAAGTTTATTGTGTCGGGAAAGTTGTTTCAGAGATTCTTTGCCAGGGGATGATGCAGTTCTAAGGCTGCAATGGCCGAAAAGATGTGAATCTGCTTATTTCTAGGGGCCATTCTCAGGTTTTCCTCAGCACAGACCTTGATTGCAAAAATGGCCTGGTATACCGTGGAGTGAATGCCAAGACGCCTCTAAGTGAGTACCTCCTGCTTCATTCTATATATGCCGGCCCCAGCACCGCATGCCATCCGTGAACCACATGCGTCCGATCGCGTCTTGCCTAGCCTTTGGTCCATTCTGCCCTTGATTTTAGGGTCACCTGGAATCGAATGTCAAAGCTTTACATTGGACAAATACTGTCCCCAGTCATATTTATCACCGATCCTGGGTCTACTTTGTATACTATTCCATATATTTGGCAAAGGAACTAGTGTACTTCCAATGACCATTGTTTACTAGTCTTTGTGCGCTGGCCCTTGTCTTCGCTTGCACCATAAGCTGTAGTGGAGGCAGCCCCAGCAATACTTTTAACGCCGTAGTTCCCGCGCTCCTAAAGGCCCCTATAATAAGTAGACAAGCCAGTCTCTGTACACTAGCCAGAGTCTTCTAAGTGTCTATTGTTCAGTTTTAGGCCACCATACCACGTCTCCGAAAATGGTGGGTATAATTATGCGGATATATAGCCAGTGGGTTATTTTAGGGCTGAAATCCCACGTTACCCCACAGAGATACCGCTTTGCTTTTTGTGTGCGTTTCAAGTGAGCTTGGAGTCTAGATGCTTTACCTAACTGGACAAATTTAGAGTTTTGCCGAAAAATTCCAATGTTTTATAGCTCTCTTTATAAACCTGTTCTAGAGAACTACCAGAGATCTACCCTCTTACACCAAAGTTTTAAACCTTTAGAGTTTCCTGCAAGTTAAAAGGAAACAAAAATATAAAAAAAGTTTGGTATATGACAGTAAATATGAGAAACCAAAGCGCCAGATTCTTCCACCTTCTAAAACTTGACAGAAAATCTTATTCAAATCTGATAAGAGCTCTATATGAAGCTTCCAATAAAAAATATAAGATTATTTGCAAATCAAAGAAAAAGTTATACTATGATCAAATAGTTCAAAGGACAGTAAATAGTTCTGGAAGTGATAGATAAAATTTATATTTATTAAATAAAGTTTTTCATGCAAATAGACAGATCGACAGAAAGTTTTTCTTAACCTTCGAAGCCTAAAGAAACCCAAATGAGGGAAGTTAAGCGAAATTCATATCCAAGAAACGAGGAAAAAAAAGTTGGGAAATAATGTTTTTCAAGCCAGTGCGTAAGAAAATACTTATGTAAAGTGAATATAACATTATTTAAATAATTACCAGTCGTGAAATAATATTCTATTGTGAATAAACTTGGATCCTTAATTTGTTAATTTCATCCATAATCAATAATTAAATAATAATTTCCATTTCAGTTAAACAAAAATTGCAATAAACATAAAAATTATGCTGAATTCTTTATTAAAAATAATAAATCAAGCAATGCAGGCAAGCTAAGAAGTACATATTATCGAATGAAGTTTCACTCATAGCTAAGTTGCTGATGTGTTATAATGCGTTAAGATGGTCAAGTTCTAGTTTAATTTAAAATGGTCAATATGAATTCCCTTACCATTATAAATAAATATAGTTACAAAACAAAAAACAGACACTTGAACGTTTTGCCAGATAACATTTATCTGATATTTAGAGAAAAAATATTAATTAAACATTATCATAATTAAAATAATGACTGACTTTATTATGTATATATAAATGTATGTATATACAAAAATTATAGAGTCTATTTTCATCCTATTTATATACAACAATCTAATTATAATTTTTGTATTCGATTTTCAGAATAACAAAAAATTTTGCTTTGGCTTTTTGATAAGATGTTCTATATTCTCAGAAAACTTAATTCTCTTGTTGTTGAGAAAAATATTTACTTCGTAACTGCCAGTTTTTAAAATTGATTTCCAATAGAAAGAATTGTATACATTTATAATTTTAATAAAAATAAAAAAAACGCATTTGGTGGGGGAGGGGCTGAGAAGGCTAAGGCTGAGCCCCACGCTCACATGGATGAAATGTTCCTGTCGTACAGTCGAGAGGTCCTGTAATAGAGTGCACCGCATAGCCCTTTCCGCCCTGTATCATTACATATAAACTGAAAGCATCTTTTTGATCTTCTTCTTATTGAACCACACAACGAAAACATTATCAGAGAGGCAAGAGTTGCTTTCGGGCCGTAAGTTAACAATAATCCGCTAAGATAAAAGTAATAATAATAATAATAATAATAATTAGTGAAGGGATTAGCTCAGTAGTAACGTGCTGGACAGCCTTGATAGACCTGAATAGCGAATTTTGTGGAACTTAGTCTCCGCGGCTTAATTTCTGAAATGTTTATACATGCTTCATTCTTGTTCGCAAACATTTCTAAAAACGAATTGTATAGACTTCAGATATTCTCTTGAAAAAGATATTTGTATTTAATTATTTATTCCATTCTCCCTCTAAAAACAACTAGTTTAGCTGATTATTTCTTTCATATTCTGCGGCTAACTGTTACTATGGTTACCATAATCTTTTTTTTATGGCAGCAAGAACTTTTTTTTTTCAGCCAGTCCATTGTAAAGAAATGAGTTCATTGATACAATCGCAAGTACCAACAAACTCTTCCAATGTACATACTAATCTGATTTAAAAGCGATTATGACCATTCATCTTCTTTTTCTTTAGTATTTAAGATAAGTAATTATGAAGTGAATCTATTATCCGATTTAATAGAATTAAATGCCGGCTGATTACCATAAATCTTATGAAATCATGAGTTAATCCTGATTTATAAAGAAATGTCAAAATTGAATAATCAATTAATTTGTTCTCAGTATTCAATAATCAAAATATTTATCAAAAAATATTTCTTTAGCGTATCGATTTTTTCATCTATTACAAAAAATTATTGTCTTTACCCAGAATGTGCCATTTCTAAACTCTACCGATAAATTTATTTTCATTCTACAGGTTTATTGTAGCATGGCAGATGGGACACGTGAGTTTTGCATTTCCTTATATTAGCGACACTGGCAATTATGCACCTGAAAGCTGTATCTTCTCACAATTGCTTAATATTACTTCCATGCTATGTAAGTTAAATTATAAATTTCTAACTAATAATATGTGTTTCATATGAATTTATCCTCATATACATTAAACATATTAAATTTCCAGTAGCGATATGTGTGTACATAAGATATTTGCAAGTGAAAACATTTGCAAACTTCAGATCCAGATCCACATTTGGACATAGACTAAGTGCCAACAAGGTGGCAACTTTGCTAGGCTACCTGTCCTGTCTTGGTATGGTTATTGTGGCCAATTTCCAAGTGAGAAACGTTTGGCAAGTCCATTATATTGGAGCTTGTTTGTGTTTTATCGGAGGCACAGTCTACTTTATATTTCAGGTATGTTTTATCTTTATTACGTTTTTAATTACATAAAATCATAAATTAATACATAGAAAAACAAAAAAAAATCATGATCAACAGAAAATATTTTTTGGAAAGGGAAAAGTGATTAATACTTTTTATTTGTAATAATGCTTACAGTATAATTTATATGTTTTCACTTTATGAATTTTTTATTAAATGATCGAAAAATTTGTTTGCTTATTTTATAAATTGTTTATTGTTTTCCAGTCATTCTTCTCATATTTCCTGAGCAAAGAGTTTGCCTCAAGATTTGTATTCTATGCAAGATCAATACTGTGCTCCATCTCAGTGATAATGACACTGTTGGCCATCGTGCCAGGAGTCATGTCTGACTATTACTACACCGGTAGGCTAATTAAATCTTCAATCAAATTAATACTACTGATATTTCATTTTCCAATTGCCTGCACATACATAATATATAAATATAATGGTTATTTACCTCATTTTATAGATTGTATTAAAATTATAATATCAATATTTCAAGAAGTGTTCAAAGACTGGATCTGAAGCAAAAAGTTTAATCTGAGTTCTCTGTAAAAAGAAGTCAACGGTTCACTAATAGTTTTTAAATTTTTGTACAAAAATTACAGACTTTTCACTCTATGGCAATTTTCAACTGTTAATTGACAGATTTTCTGCAAACTTGGAATTTTTGTAAACATTTGATTGCTATAAATATTATTTAGATACGGAAGCATAAAATTACACTTTGCAATGACAATTTAAAAGGGAACCTAATACTACAGTTCCACTCGAATACCTTAATTTCCCCGGGTGAATTGAAATATTTGTAATAAACATGAAAGACCGGGTATGGAATATTTTGGAACCGTTATCGAGAAAATTATAAACAATTACAACAAAAACATAACTTAGATCCGTAAGTCGGATTCAGTTTTCTATATTTGACGGGAAGCTTGCAGAATTCCTTGGCTGTACGCAAACAAAATATCTAGTTTCTACTCCTTCTATTTTAATAGTGACTTACGCTGATCACATACACTAACACACTTTGTATATGGGGGGGGGAGTGCAATTTTTAAAAACAATGTTTCTGATAAAAACTCGATTTTTGAAAATCAGTAACCAATTCAATATTAAAAGGTTGGGAAATTTGTTATTGAATCAATTTTTTGTTAAATCTTTTGTTAAAATTACACTTATTTATAATTACGTATAGCAGATAAATTTAATTTTAAATTACTCAATTATAACTATGTAAATTACAATAAGAAAAAGTCGTGTGATTAATTATATATGATCTAATCCCTATTTTTCTAATAACTTAGATGGTAATAGCCAAATAATACTATTATTTTTTTATCTGTTAATTCCTTTTATAAAGCAATACCCATAGCATATTTAAATCGAACAAATTATTTAATAATAAATAAATAAAAAAGCAATACAATAATACTTTAATCAAATGTGACGGTGGCAAAACTCAAATAATTTTTGTTTGCTTATGAATAAATTCAATTTAATTGGAATAACTACATATGTAAAAGATGAGGAAATTTATGAGAGATAAGTGAGAGATAAGAATTTTTCAGCAAAAATGTTTTTTCCCCGAGGTCGATTCTGCGAACTTAAAAAAAAAAAATCTTCATCTTTACTTCCTTGTCACTTATTCGGAAACTATTTTAACATAGCGGAGATTTTTTCCATTTTGATAGCATTAGGTAGTATATGTGAATATCAAATGGCACGGTTGCACAATTTGTTTTACGCTAATTGTTTATTTATACTATCTATGTATTGTTTATTTCAATAGCTACCCCATAATGTTTCAACAACTGACAAAGTAATAAATGAAAATTCAAGATTACTTTTGATATTCAAGAATAACATTCGAAATAAGCTTGTGTAAATAAATAAATGTCTTATGTGACCTTAGTAAGGTATAAAGAAAACCTCTTTTCATAATACGCAGTAAGGACATAACAAAACACAAACTTGTTAGAGTGAAGTTAAAAAAAAAAGTTGATCTGAAAACTTATATTAAATTTGAATAGAAATGCTACAATTGATCATTAACTGTAAAAGAGCCTTTCTATGATAAGTTCATTTGTCTACACACCACTCAGCAATTAATCCAGTAATAATATATATTTTTTATAATTTGTGATACACATTGATCAAATATTTTAATCAAATATTGCTAATACTTCCTCTGAGCCTTGATCGAGTGTGTCGCCAAGTCAAATTATACATATACACTTGTTATGCTTAGGTCTTGATAAACCTTTGGTAAGCATATCTGTTGGCATGTCCTCCTTTGGAGGTGTTCCACTTTCAACAAATTGCTCTTCAACGCGTCCACTGCGTCACAGATCCGTAATCATTCTACATCTCGCCACGTTTTGTTTTGATTACAAACTTTATCTATTTTATCTCATCCATCCATTCTTTTGCACTTGGACTGGACATCACCTCCTCCATCGGCACTTCGGATAATCCCACATCTTCTTCTTTACTTTCTTCTATTACTTCTTCTTTTGTTTTTCTTTCATTTACTATTTCTCCTTCATTAGCAGTCTCCCTAATAGTATTTATTGTGTTATTCTTTTTCCTTGGCCTTCCCCAAGCCAACCCAAACCTGACTCAACTACTCGGTCTTCCTGGACCTCAATGGGGAACAATCTCTCCATCAATTTTTTTTTCTGAGGTTACTTGTTCGAAAGTATTCATAGGCACTGTTTCTATTTCAACATATTTAGGTTCACTTTCTTTTAGTTCTTTGAAATAAAACCTATAATTGTTCATATCTCGCTCTCAGAAATTTCTAGGAATCTTACATGTCGTGAGATAATGATCTTTCTTGTTTCCGGTACCCATATCCTTTTGAGTGCTCAGAATAGCCAATAAATATCCCTTCTTAACTTCGAGTTCAAAATTTCCCTCTTCCTGACTGACGATCTAAAAAAAAACTTTACAGCCAAATTCCTTAAAGTGGGATACGTCTGCAGCGCTCGCTTTAGGGGCGGGCAACCCGGACACTTTTTTTTCTTTCGGTAATATTCCGTTTTGCTCTGGATTATGTGGAACAGTTAATCTTTGTTTAGTGTGGCTTTACAGAATATAGGTTTTCGAGTTTTCAGGAATTTTCTCGATACCACTTTTCTTTGAACTTGGAATGCAAATTGCACAGATAATAAATGAATCATTTTTATTTGAAACATTGTTCCCCGAAAAATATTGATTCTAAGGTTTCTGAGGAAATAGTGACTTAAATTTCAAGTTATTTGTCCAATATAATGGGTGCTGTTCTTTGGACTACAGTGTCATACTACCTAACTACTACCCACTAAGATTAAGTACCCACTCAATATTGCAATTGTAAGAACTGCTGTAAGAGAAAGTCCTATGAAAGTTTCACACAAGATTTTTTTGTTTTTGAATTATGCAGACCCCAATTCTTCAAACAAATAAATAATAATAATAATACAAAAAAAAGTAATAGTCCTAGGTCTCCAAAATAATGATTTCCAGTGAGATCTCATTTCGAAAATTCGAAAGATCCAACAAATCATACTAAGTAGGTTAAGAAGTCATTATGAACTTATTAAATTAAACATATTTTCCTCTTTTAAAAACTCTACAACTTTCAAATTAAATATATCTGATATTGCTACACTAATTCCAAAATCTTAATATAATAATCTAACTATGTCAGACCAGTTTGATATGCAATCAATGGATGTAAATTTTGGGGAGGATTCGTTGGCTTCATTGGCTTTTAGGAAAATGAATATTATTATATATCCAATTGACCTGCGAATATTTTGAAATTCTGTGATCGGATGTTACCTCATAGACAATGTGAATAAATTACTTTAACAAATTCATTCCTTCGCTTTAATTATACCTTTACATGTAGGCTATAAGAACTTTGATTTCTCAAATAGGTGTTATTTTATTCTATTCTTTTAAATAAAATCATTACCTGATATTTGATTAAGTGATAAATTACATTTTTAGGTAATCCCGATAATGAAACCCATTGGCAACCCGAGGATGGTGGATACGCCCTACATGTCACCAGTACAGGAGCTGAATGGATTTTAGCTCTTACCCAAAGCATACTGGTCCTTACTTTCCTACCTGAATTTAAGAATATTCACTTGAATTCGCCTAAGCTTAAGGTAATTTTTACGCTAGATGCTGTTAGCCAGTTACAGGGAAGAAAAATACAATCACTTGTTGAATAGAATTAAGAAAGATCAAATAATTTATATTTTACTCTTTGTTAGAAGCATGAAAAACATCTAAGTATATAATAATTAAGTTAGAAATAGTGTTTTTTGTTTGTTTAAAATAATTTTCTTCTTTTTTTTTTTTTTTTGTAGATTAAAGGTATAAACGACGGAGAAACAATCTAAAAAAAGTTACAAGCCTGCCGCAACTAACTGCAATAAAGCTACGCTTAGCTTATATAACGAATAAAACTACGCAAAGCTTATAATCGGTTGAAGCAATTAAAAAAAAATCTGGTGTGAAACTCTGACAGACTATCTCTTATTGCTGTTAATAGAATTATACATAAAATGACACATTTACATTAAATTTCAAATTTTAGTCATAAATATAGAGATGGTGAAGCGACCAGTATCTATCCAGGCAGATATACATGATTACAGTAGTCCAGAAGAGGGCACCAATAATATGCTACCAACATCATAAAACATTTGAAATTTAACGCCTCAAATTCTGTAGAACCATCTAAGAATACATTTTTTCGGAAAAATGTTCCTAAGAAAGTTGATAGGTTTATATCTATGCAGATAACATATCAAGTTTAAGGGAAATCGTTATGTATGTTTTCCAAAAAAATCCAAGAAACTCAAAAACCTATGCTGTAAAATCGCATCGGTTTGCCGATTTTCTTCAAATTTGATATTCTAGCAATAAATGTATTATATTTTCATATTAAATAGATGATAGAACCATACTTTGTACTGAAATGGTACTTTAATTTTAAAGGAAGCTTAATGCTATCGTTCCTCCAGAAACTTGCAAAATATAAATTTTCCAGGGAAAATGTTTCAAGTATAAGATTAGATATTTATGTATGTGTAAGTAGTATACGAAGCTTAAAGAAAATAGTGAAAATCTGATGAAAAATAAGTCAGTAAAGTTGCATTTCCGGTTTGATGGATTTTGACTGAAACCTTTGTATCAGATGCGGCAAGTTGTCCTGCGATTTTTCGTTTTTCATACATTTTGTACGCACACACACACATACAAACGCAATATTTCCTCTTCCAGGAACTCTCTCAGGGCACCTGGTTGGATCCCTTACTGGACATTGTGATTTAAGGAGACAACTCTACGTAAGATGCTCATGCCGGATCCCTTTGTAGGGCCTGTGAAAGAGAAGGAAACACCCGTCCATCTTATGACGATTGCTTGGGTTGTGAGAAAATTAGGTTCAGCATCTTTGGTCGGAACAGGATGTCTGTGGAAGATCTTCGGCTATTTCCCTTTAAGGTTATTGTTCGATTTGTTCGGACTGCGGTGAATCTAAGACTCGGGTCTGGACATTTGTTCTAGAACCAGTTTGTTGTTGTTTTTCTTGAGGTAGCTAGGTGGATCCAGTGGGGCTTGGATAGAGTAGTGTTTTGTCCCTCCCCACGAATAAATGATTATAATCCTCTTATCAAAAATAAGTGAAAATAAAAATAAATGAACTGACTTAAAATACTCTGTCACTACAATTATTCGCACTATAAAGACATCAATACAGACCGTATTGAAACATCTAGACTAGACCATCAGCAAATGGATTCATTCGAGGACTTTAACGAAACTATCAACACAATTGGACTCGACCTGGAATAAAGCATATGAATTGTCAGAAATGTATACAAACGGAAACAAGACACGAGTTGTCTTAACTCACCAGACTGGGACTACACATTAACTACAGTATAGATTGTACAATCAAAATTTAGGCTAATTATGTAGTAAGAATTGGGCCGAAAAATTTGAAGTGAGCTACATTCCCACATCACCATAAAGACCGACAACACTAACATAATTCTTACTATCTAAATTCACATATCGACATAATGACTCATCTAATGTGAGAAAATTTAATAAAAATAATTAAAAGTTGTAAAAGGACGTGCACATTGAATTAGTAAAAAAAGTACAATCAGATTGCTCCCAGCAAAAGGAACTCCGATTGCGGACTCTCTAGCCGCAACGAATATCTTTATCGAATTTAGATTAGATTTATGAACCAACATCAAGAAAAGTGGATAGAGATTGGAGTAACTGTAACAAATCATGCAGCCAATACATAACCATATATCACCATAATCTTGCGGAAATTAAAAGCATTACCCATAATCTACCCTTGATCGAACAGAAGAGTACTCTATTTAAAAAGTTTCGGCATACAAGAAAACTATGAATGTTCTTGTGACGGACTGACTATAAACGTTAGATCATATAATATTCGACTGCCCAAAATTTGAAACAAAAAACTGAAACTAATCAAAACTATTACCTAAAAAAAAAAAAAAAAAAACTGCTGATAACTATGTATAAATATGTTTTACAGTCTAAACAGTTTAGGTTTGATAAAAATTATTTGTAACAGACTGGAAAAGACTGAATAGGAGATAGAATATTAAATTGGTTGTTTAAGTAATAATTATTTATATTATTGTAACGATGCGCGTTTATAACTTTATTATTATTACTATTATAGTATTTATTTATTTTTTCGGGTGGTCATTAGTGCTCCTAGTCATTTTTGTATTTCTCATTCTATGGCCTCTCGAGTTGTATATTGTTATTATTGTAATTGTTGGCTATTGTTTGTCATAATACAGTAATAATAATAATATTAATTATATATAATAAAAATAATTGTAATACACTAAACTGTAAGTAGTAATTAAATACCAAAAAAAAAAAAAAAATTGTGTTAAAAGTAATTAGTTTGTAGTGGGGTGACTTCCCGAAACCGATCCTAGTTGTTGGAAGGGGTTGGAGGAGAAGAACATGTTTGGGAGGGCAGTAACCGCTAGCAATATCGAGCGTGTCCGCACTTGTAGCTTAAAAACAGGATCTGTATAAAACACTGAAGTCTCATTACAACATACCTATCTAAACAGCTGATTCAACTGAACTATTTGATATTCAGTACCAAAACATAGGTACTGAATCTTGGTTTTCATTTAGGCATTTCAGACACATTACCACACAGGTACTGGTGGAATTTGTGCGGTGATGGAAAAACTCCCTTTCTTTGCCTGCGGCAGAGTTGGGCAGTAGTTAACTACATTTATAACTGACAATTATTAGTTAAGTAGTTGCATCTAACAATTGCAAAATTTGGCTGGTAGCAATTCTGTTTTACAACTAATGAAGTTATAGCTGGAATGTAAAATTGCAACTAGTAGTTACAAAATTCCACCTAGTAGTTGTAGTCACCATTTCTTATTGTTTTGAAGTGACAAGATTCAACTCGTGAAATTTTTTTTGGCAAATATGAATCAGTTCATATTTGAAAGTTGGAAATTAAAATCAACTTGTAAATAAACATGTAAAGCTGAAAGATGGTAAAAAAAATAAAGATTCAGTAGTTCCAGTTGTCAGTTTTTTATGAGGATCCTTCGCTTATTTTTTTTTTGTCATTATCGTCAATTATTTATAATTTATGTCAGTCCATTGGCGTATTTTGTTTAGTTATTACTTTTGTATTAGTTTCCGTTAGTTATTAATTAAATATGATCTATTAGTCCAAATATTTTTGCCCGACCTATCAACCTATTACCGTAACACTAACTAAGCATAGCATCAATGCTATTATTTTTGTTATTGCTAGTCTGCATGCAATATAATATACATTCGTAAAAAATAAATAAATAAACGATAAATAAAGAGAAATGAATAGAAATCTATGACATTCTGGCTTTGAATTGTATAAAAGTGATCTTAAAACAGAAACTTCATGTAAATAGTAACTTATTTATAATTTAATTGTAGTGTGTGTGTTTGGTAATATTATGTGTACAACTTGTATATTTATGATGCATAAATTATTTTGTATATAAATGCATGTATATAAAATTTATTTCCTAAATAAATAGTATATATTTCTTCCCCCCAAAATAAGTTCATCCTGGCATTAGCATTTACCTAGTACTTCAAGTTAATATATAATTTTAACTTTCCCTATTTACACTTAATCTGAATGCTAATATTTATTTGGAAATGTAAACAATAAATGATTCAATTACCCCCAATAGATAATCGGATAATAAGTTAATCAAACATATTTCACAATATATTTTAAATTATGCAATCTCATGATTTTTTTTTATTTACTCAAACTATTAGAACGATATTTTCTCGAAGAAAAATTAAGTAAATAAAAAATCGAAGGATAACAATTTTATCTTTGCTAAAAATATCTTATCATCAACTTGATTGTTTTATTAAAGAATAAAAAGATGGTCATGATTAAAAAAAAAGAAAAGACAATTGAAAAAAAGATTGCTTACAATATGTTTTTTGACAAAATGAAATATTAACTTTTTAAATCAACTGATTATATATTTATTACTTAAAAACTCATCGTGGAACTTTTGCAAAACAATCGTTACCATAAATCGTTCATACGATCTTTTGTTATTTATTGAAACTTAAATTGTATCTGTAACGTTCTTGCATTCTATGAAGGCAGTCACACTTCCATTAACACTCTTACCATCAAATTCGGATCACTTCCTTACTGAAGAAAAACCTACTATAAAAATTAACAAAGAATTCAAAGATTTTTCACACATCAAGATATCATAAAAAAAAAATACCTCAAGATTTAGCCAAATAATATACTCAAGTATCAAATATACACCAGTCTCTAAAAAATACGAGTAGTATAAAAAAGATTCTGTCTGCAAGGACTGTCAAGCCACATAACTTGTATGTCAGACTCTACAGTTATTCCGCGGACTCCGATTAGATCAATAGGGCATCGACAACAACAAAAATATGATTACATCCGAGCAGTATATATTATAACAAAAAACCATAACATAAATCCTTACGAATTTTCAATATTCCACCAGAACAAAATCTTTTTTGTGTTTGGGAGATGTCAGGAGGGGTTGTTTGGGGAGTCGGGCTAGGGGAGGGGAGGATAACCTCTATAAAAGGAGGTGTCTTCGGATTAGAGCTTTAATTACCAACTATGGTAAGTGGGAGCTGTCTCTAGTACTATATAGAAGTAGTGAGAGTAATTAAAAATTCATAATAAGCATTATTATTGTTATTATCATTTGTCTGTGGAGAGGGACCAAACCCTACGCTATCCAAAGCCCCACTGGGCCGATATAGCTACCCCAAGAAAAACAACAACAAACCGGATCTAGAACAAATATCCAGACCCTAGTCTAATCCATCTAAAATTCACCGCAGTCAGAACAAAATCGGACAATAACCTTAAAGTAAAATAGCCTAAGCTCTTCCACAGACATTCTGTTCCGACCAAAGGTCCTGAACCTAATTTCCTCACAATCCAAGCAAGATGGATGGGGGTTTTCTTCTCTGTCTCACAGACTCTTCAAAATGGTTCCGGCATGAGCCGCATTACATAGAGATGTCTCCTATTTCGCTCCAGTAAGCAGTATAAACACCTATAAAACATTTTCAATGTTTGACTTTTTCGTGTAAAATCGGTAGCAGTTTATATTTTAAATAATAATATACAGCTTTTTTGCTCTATACAAAAATAAGTGAGAAAAATTTAAATTTTGGGTAGGCGTTCTCTGAACGATTTGAACACCCTGAGAAGATGCCTCTGGCATATTATATATAATAAAAGTTTTTATTAAATGGTTAGTCTGCGTTAGTTGTATTGTGTACATACTGTGTGTCAACTGAATTTGCTCTGTGCAAGCTGTGTAATCACATTGTTTGACAAACGCATCCTGAAGAAGAGCGAACGTCCGAAACCGGTCGATGACCACAAAAAGAAGCAGGCTATCACGGACAATATCTCTGATGCTGACCAGCTCTGCGGAACCAACTACAACAACAACTAATTTGTGCATATGTGAGTGTACAGGATAAAGTAAAAAACTAAAGAACTTAAATGTGACTTTTCGCTCATTACATTTAGTCCAACATAAAGCTACCAAAAAGTAAAAAAAAAAAATTGTTTTTCAATGAAAGTTCAATCAATAAAATTTAATTGATAAATTTGCTTTAAAATTGCAGATTAAAAAAACCAATCTAATTGATCTCACAGTTCACACCGAAAATCTATGTTTCCGGAAAAAAAATTCAAATAAAAGTGGTCTGTTTCTACCAGTGCAGTTAAATTCCACGTTTAAGGAAAATTTTTGCGGCCGTTTTCAAGAAAAAACTAAAAAAAGCAATTCTGTAAAGTCGCACTTCCGAACGACCGGTTTATAGCAAATTTGGAATTCTAGCAATGCCTCTAAAGTATTTATATATAGCAGGACCTTAAATTATGCTGAATTGGGTTAGCTCGGCAACTTAGTTGTGAAACCTGTGGGCGAAATTAAATGACGTCACATTGGCAATGGGCGGACTTCGACAGCCGTTTAGGTGTCACAAATAAATTGCCGAGTTATACTTAGAAGAGAGCCTAACATTACTCTCCTCCGGAATCCTTAAAAAAATCAAGTTTTCTGGCAAAACTTCTCGTAAAAGAAGTTACAAGCAAATCATTGGAGCCATTTCCGAGAAACTAGCGAAAAACTGGCAATAAAATTCAATGATTCTTTCGGGCACTTTCGGTTGATGGATTTTCACCGAAAGTTTCGGTCAGTTGCAGAGGTGGTAACTAAACAGTAAATCAATTTTGTGCTATTTTATTCACATACATTCGCTAAAACATTTTCTTTCGTACTTAGTTAATACATAATTCTTACCGGTGAAAACTTGATTTCGAAAATTTGACAAAATCTCATTTTGACATTATTATTTCGCATTTATTATACACACATTGCGGGTTAGAAGTGGTCAGGCCCGAAAGGCGGTTACACCCAGTAATATGGAATCAATCTCTATAAAAATTATAAAAACCAATCTTCTACATAGTAATAGAAGGAATTATCGCATATGGATCAGAAACCTGGGCTACTACAAGGTAAATTGCGTAAATATAAGTACTGTAGAAATGGAAGGTGTTTGAAAAAAACGAGAAGAGATGGATTAAGAAATGAAGATATAAGGAAGGCAATGGAGGTTAAGAAAACTATGAAGGAGAGATTAGTAAAAAGAAAACTGAAATGGTATAGACATCTCAGAAGGATGCCCCCAGAAAGATGGCCAGAGATGGGAAAAAGTGGAATCCGGAGAGAAATAGAAGACGAGAAAGACCAGCCCGAAGATGGGAAGAGGATAATAGAGGAGCAGCTGGCTGGTAGAGGACTGCGAGAAGGGTGGGAGAGAGATCTCTGGAGGGTCAAAATGACCTGACGGCAACCCAGTAGAAGGGAATCGCCCGGAAAGTAAGTAAGTAAGTTATTAATACACTATTCTGATATGTCATAGGAAGACGTGGGGATCCTGAAGCTGCAACGTTTTATGAAGGATGAAGAAATAAAACACCTCTGTTAAAAGTGCTAATATTTTATTAAAGGGATGTACATATAACCACAGGTGGCGTATTTCTTTATGTGAAACAAATTACTTTGTCTTATTAAAAATTGTGACCAGCAACAACAGAACGTTTAAACGATACTGAGTTATCAATCTTTAGTTCCAAATTTTCAATTAACTTTGAGCAAAATCATAACCATTTCACTCATTTTGTTTATTTCCTTCAATGCTTTTCATTTTACAAGCAATTTATTCGTTCGTTAAAAAGAAAAAAAGAGCTCTTTTTTTTATTCTTATTATTTTTATTGAAATAAATTTCCAACGCTCAGTCTCAAATCACATTAAATTGCAGGATGAACGACAATCAAATGTATTGGCAGTAATAAAAGCACCAATCAGGTTTTTTTTTTCTTTATAACAAATCAATATTATTGACTTCTAAATTTGCAAAAATTTACACACGGCAGATAAAAGATTGTTTTATACTTATGTGTTTGATTCTTTTATTTTGCTTCTCAATTAAAATTTATAGGCCTCAAGAAGAATGGCAGTTTTTTAGAAAAATGTCTTTCGATCAAAACTAAATTAACAGTTTTTGAAAAAATGGACCCCTAAAATATGTATTTATATTATTATAAATTATATAAAATTAATTATTGTATTTCCTACATAAAACATTCTGCCTTGTGTTTTAGAAATCTTTTACTAACATACCCTAAACTCACTATTCACATCAAAACTGCACTACTTCTGTTCGTATAATATAAATGAATTGAATACTTTCTTCATGCAAAATAAACAATACGATATCTCCAGACTTAAAGAAAATATAGCTAAACATTTACGATTTTGAATACGGCATAAAGTATTGAAAGTGGCAAACAGTATAGGTTATGCTTTTATATTGTTTACAATACAAAAAATAAAGAAAAGAAATATGTACAAAGTTCGCTAAGCTAAACTATTAACATGTGCAATTTTTTTTTTCTATAATGACTAATTTGCTTCTTATAAGGAAATTGGAGAATTGAAACATTGTTTTCTTCGCTATTTAAAATTACACAGTTCCTAAGGATGGTGGAATACTGAATAACACTTTTCTGTTATTCACTTGAAAGTATTAAGTCATAAACAAGTCTGCTTAAAGCCTATGCATTTTGTTTCTATTTGTGAGACAGTTATGTCATTTATATGGAATACTTTCTTCTTTTTTTTACGATACCAAGAAATGTTCATTTTTTTTGGTATATCAAAGCTTTGAAAAATTGAAAATTACTAACTGCTGAAAATTCGGGGATTACTCTCTTGAACAGTTTTCTTTTTTACGGCTAATCTGAATGCAACCTTCATAATACGATTTTTACTTCCTACTAATCCAGTGGGAAGAAAGTACCTAATTTCCAGAACTGTAGTAAATTTAAAGGAGTTAACAATAGGTTAGTTGTCTGAGAAATTTATTTCATATTAAATAAAGTATTTTGCAGTTAAAATCTATATATATATATATTTTTTCTTTTTATAATTAAACAAAAACTTTGACGACCCTGTGCTTTTATTTTATTCATTAGCATTATGTTATAAAAATCAAATTTTGAGCATTTTTCAAAATCTCATGTTTCACTGAAACCTAAATTGTATGTAAAATTAGAAGAATGTGTGACTGCTTACTTTTCTCTTGAATCAGTTCATGCAATAAAATGAAAATACTTTCTGGAACAATTTAAAGTATAAAGGACTGGCACATTTTCAAAGTGATCAAATTTATAAGTGAATTTTTATAATCCTTTAACCTCATTATACATTTCGTTTGATTTTTGTTTTTTTATTTTCATATATAATGTATTTCGCACTTAATTTTTATTACTCAAGTATCTCCATGTATAAAATTCTTTATTACAAGTAAGGTAATCATATTTAATTAGAAAAAACCTGATACTTTTTTTTTAGCTATACAACTATCAGCCTTTGATTTTGTTTGTTCCGATATTCAAAAAAGAAAAAAAGGCATCTACAATAGTTTATTATATAATCATTTTAATCAAGCACCAAACTGTTTACAAAAACAATCTAAAATTTTCCTATCATTCTTTTTATTTTGGTGTATCATAATCATCTTATCTAATGAAATATAGGTTTCATAAAGGGGGACTGACAATTGGTATAAAATTATTTAATTAAATTTAATAATAATTAAGTAATTCAATTTTTACTATTTTACTCTAAAAAAGAAAATCCGACAAATCCGTTGTGCACGTCTATATTTATCAGCCTATATTTGGTAATACCTAGTTATATTTTAATGATTGTTTAAAATTCACTAATATAATCAGACTAAAGTGTTCCCTTATAGAATAATTTTGATTACTACATGATATTACAATTAGAGTACACCTACTGTTACTTTTATATTTATTCAAATGCAGATTACTGCATTAGTAGAGTATAAAATTATCATGTACGTCCGTTTTATTTTAACATATGAATAAAAAAATCCAAATTCAAAAGAAAAAAGTAATAAAATTACAAAACTTAGTTTTGTAATTAAAAATACCAATTGTGAGATTCTGTCTATTGTTTTTTTTATTTTCCTTAATTCTAATCGGTTTCGGATTTTCCTCTATCGTAAGGGTCAGATTCATCATTATGTAGAGACGTTGACGTCCACTGTCTACTAAGTTACTATCATACTATATAGACTTGATGATCTCTGAGGGTGAAGGTAAATCCGAAACTAACTAGACTAAACGAAAACAAACATACTAGAATGGACACAATTACAGATATTGTCCAGCATTCGGACCCAACAAACTATTCAAGAATTATTTTGAGATAAAGGAAGCAGCAAACCCTTAAGTTTCTACTGAAATATTCACTAAAACAATGAAAGAATATATGGCATTCTTAAATTCAACTTGTTTTGACTTAATGCTTTCTCAACATATCAATTGTTCAATTAAAACAAACAAACGATAGCTGTTTTAATAAGATTTAAATAGTGAACAAAATTATTCTCAATTCATACAGCACAGAATGCTTTAATAAAAAATTATACCTGAAATAAACATTATATAGTGAACAACCAATAAATTCTTACCCAGAGTTCACTGCCCAAATTATGAACTATAAAAACAAAACGTATCCTGAGTTAAAAAAAAATGGTTATAATTTTGAAAATTAATTTTTAAATAAGCAGCGATTCTCAAATTCTTTTTTTTTTATCCTGAGACCTATTATAATCTTCAAAAGTATACTTTATTCCCGTCATGAATGTCTTCAATTTTGATGAATTACAAAAAATAAAAATGTATACATTGAGAGTCAGAAATAATTAGCATCAGAAATTTAGATGAAACAAATGAATTGGTTACTTGATCCATAATGCCAATTTCATTATCGTCAAAGCATTTAGGGCATTTGTCTTGATGGAGGAGTTGAAATTCTTTCAGGCAAAATACAAAATGAAGGTTTGGTTACTGGTTAAGCCTCATTTGATCATTGTGTTGTGTGTCTGCCTGCCATCAAAGAGATTCACAAAAAGAATGATATATGTGTCGGTAGCAGAAAATAAACAATGATAGGCTTCCCCGCTGACTTCAAATGGTCAAGATCAGTATTTTGTCTTGAAAAGACATCGCTGTTTATTTCAAGATCTTAAAAACAAAATTACTTGTAAAATTATCTTAATCTTCGAGGCCTTAAATACTCTTTTTGTCCACAGGGCAAAGGTTAAGAGAGCTAATGGGAAGTATTTGGAGGCATGTTCCGCTTCAGCGATCATTAGGATACATATTAGTATCAGAACTAAATAAGAACGTTGCTAGCTAAAGAGCTTGCAAGAAAAAGCCAGTGAATAAGGCTTATGAAAGGAGCTGAGAATACACTGGAGAAGTGTCCTCACTATTTCTATATATAATAATAAAACATAATAATAGTAAAATATAAAACTTAAATTTCTTGTTTATTTGAATGAGAATATATTAAATAAATAATTTTAGAAAAACTCGTAAGACGCGCTGACCAGACAGAGAGTTTGAGAAACGCTGTTACATCGTTCTTATTTTTATTTATTATTAATACATTACTCTTATTATTAACAGCTACATCTATTCTTATTACTTTAATATCTAATACATTATTAAGGAGGTTTTTATTTTTGACTTTAATGGTAACATATTTTTTGACTTTTTATTTTTTATAAATTAAGAGAGACGAATATTTTATTTACTTCAAGATGTAGTGGACAACTCAAGTAATTGACTGCTATATTCTATATAACATTATGAGGCTCATGGTTGGGATGGTTAATTAACTTAGAAAATGTTGCTTGTTATTATTATAAAATTGAGCTATTCATTATATATTTACAAGAACCTAATATATATATATAATATATAAATGTGTAATCTTATTATTATGTGCTGTGTGTTCATAATAGGTATATATATATTAGGTACATATTGCATCATATATTATTATATATTGTATTAACAAATACTTAATATTTATATCAGTATTATGCTTATATTATCTATGAAAAATTGATTAAAAAATTTTTTTTCGAAAAACAATGCACATGAAATTTGGTCACATCAATGGAAATTCTTACTATTTGTATTATATGAATATAATATACATATTTATATATAATGTAACGTATGTGTATATTATGTATATATTTTGTTTAAAACAGAAATCCTATCTACATGATTTATTAATGGCCCATAAATCCCAATTTATTATTTTTTTATTATATATGTAAATATATTTATATTTTTTAACACTTAGGATATGAATGTAGTAACGGGTTATTATATATGACTTTTATTACATAAATTATACTGATTTCAATTGAGGACAGTTAAATAAAAGATAATATGTATTTTCAAAATGCCTCCATTAAAATTTACTGATAATATTTACAAATATGGATTCCTATAGCTGACGCAAAAATGTATGAATGATTGGAGGAAGGCATTTTTTGGTATAAAAACAAAACAGACACCAAAACAAAAATCTGTAATTGTTAATGCACTTTATATATTATATTTTATGCAATTTTATATGAATTAAACTGATAAATGATGTTGGTGTTATTTATTTATTTATTGGAAAAAGGTTGAGCACGTCCAATTTAATTTTAATGCTATTTAACAACATTCAACATTATGCCATGAAACAAATTTATAATATTACATTTTCTTTTGTTTTTATTTGAGGCCATCTCTTATAATAATAATAATAATAATAATAATAATCTTGTACAAAGGGAAGACTTGTTTTGTCATTATTTTTTATCTTAATATTTTTTATTGAATTATTCTGCATGTTATTTAATTTTTAAAATCTTCCCTATAAATGATCAATATTCTTTTAATTATATTATACATAAAAATATGTTTCAATTAACCCGTTAAGTGCCACTGTGAAAGAAACTACAACTTATTTTGGCGATTTTATGTTTCTAACTGAAAACGTTAGTTTCTCGTAACAGAAGTCAAGCTTTTACTTTACGATATTCACTACTTTTTTTTTTTAGTATGTTGTATTTACTTCGTATTTTCAATAGAATTTTTTAAATTCTATTTTAAAATACGTTATTTCAATACGAAACAATTTCAAGACCTCGACTTTGAGGACATATTTTTGTTGTGCCCTTAACGGCCACATATGATATTCTCATACATTTCATAATGGAAGCATATGAATAATAATGAACAGTGACAGGTTCTCAAGTTTGTAAGCAACCTGTATTATATAAGTTTGTTACGGCTATTTATAATTAAATTAAACAAATTTTGTTGTCTTTTCACAGTATCCACTCTACGGTTAATATAGAAAGCATTAATCTTTAGTAAAATATTTTTAAAATTATTCAAATCACAAATGCATGGATTTTAAACAAGAATACTCTTCAGGGGAATTTTAGAAGAAAAAAAAATTGAATTCCAAACCTATATTTACAGCCAAAGAATAATAATAGTAATAATAATAATAATTCTCTTATTAAAATAAACAAATTTACAAAGCAGTCTTGCAAATAAACGGGGAAACTGAAGAAGGTATTTATTTCAAAATTAGATTATAACATCTATAGGTGGAAAGTGGAATAACAATTTTTTTCCTCCTCAAATATTGTGTATATTAATAAATTATAAGGCATAATAGAGATCTTTTTGAACATGAAAGTTAATAGAAAAATTTTACCGCGTTAGAAAAGATTGGTTTTTCTGTTTGCCGTATTTGGTTACATGCACTTTTTTTTCTTACAATGTAAAAAAAGTTTTTAAAGAAAAACCATAGTAAAGAAACCAACCAATATGATTGTTTAATTGACCAGGTTAGGATTGGTATGTTAAATAGGCGGGCTACTGTGCAAGTGTGCTCTTCTTCCCTTCCTGAAATCCTCCAGTTTGACGGTGATAAAGTTTCAGCAAATCCATTGCTTCTTTTGCTTGCCGTTTATCACTTAAAAATCGTCCACTTGCTTCTTTTAATTGGTCCAGGAATACCCTAAAAAATAATAATCACAGTAAGCAAATAAAATAATTCTAAGTAATAAATTAAAAATTAAGCAATGATTGATATTTTAGCGAAACAGGACCAACAGAGATTATGCGTTTTTTTTAAATTAAATATTTTGCAAATCCATCTATGAGGGTGAAAATCAAATAATCTGCATTCATTCAATAAATAACATCTCAACCAGTGGTTCTTAACCAGTGATGCGTTTAATTTCTCATAATTTTCAGGAATATTATTTTCTGAAAACGATGGGGAAACAAATTTTTTTTTTTTTCAGAAAAAGTGAAGAAAATGTTATTATTTTTTTTAAATAGTAAAAATTACCATCTTATCATAATGCCCGCAAAAAACGGATGCTCACTACTGTTTATGCATATACAAATACTTTCGAATCTTGAACTATAGTAACATTAGCCGAAAAGGATGAATTTTCAAAATGGACACAGAAGATTTCACGATTGATGCAAACTAATCGAATTGAAGAATTGTTCCACTAACGTGGAGAAATATTTCTAGTAATGTGGCCGTTTAAATGTAAAGTTGTGACATCTGATAAAGGAAGACCACAGCTTTTACTAAGCACTAAGGTGCAATTTCCAGACTAACAAAAATTATGGAACTTACGCTATAATAATAAAGTACCAGATGGATGTCACACGGAGGACGATTAAAAGCTATTAAACTCACTTTTCAGAATGGACCAACTGATCGCTGATTTGTCACAAGTTAGAAAGAATAAAAGTCCAGGCCCAGATAAGATTCTGGAATTCTCCTTTTAAACTTGGACGATAATGCGAAAAACATATTACTGAAATTTATAAACTCTTCCTTAGAAAAGAAGATCTTGTTGTATGAGTAGCAGGTCTGAAAAGGAGATGAATCGGGGAACAAGCTGCCTACTTGAGTCTCCCGGTCAGAGAAGGGTTACCAACGAAAGCTATCAACAGTGGCAATCTAAGAGGATTTTAAAAACGCATACTACAAGATGAAAAGGAAAATATTAACTCACAAATTAATTAAAGTGAATATTTCAGCAAATATGCTGCGTTGAATCACTTATTTTACTGTCAGAGATTTGCTAGAGTACGTTATCAGAAAGGTGTCTCGAAATATGGTCAGCTGAGAAAAGGCCAGCTCCAAGGTTCGGTTACAAGTTGCTCACTGTTCAATATGATGATCAATGACTTGATCGAATCACTCACTGCCATTCCTGATATTAACTGCCTCCTATATGCAGATGATCTGTTAATCTATGTATAGTAGTAGCAACATTTTTGCTTTGAATGAAATCCTCAACGAAGCAATGCGAAAAAATTTTATATTGTGTGACTCAAACCAAATTTTGGTAAACGAAGAGAAAACTACTACTCAACTGTTTACTTGGTATCAACAAAAAGTCATGTCGAAGAGATTCAATATAAAGCCGTATATAAAGTGGAGTACTGAAACATTTAGGATTGCATTTTGACAGGAGTCTCAGCTGAAATAGGTACACGAAGGAAATAGCAGAGAAGGGTGAAAAGCGGTTATCACCGCTTAAAATGTTGACTGGAATAAAATGGGAAGCCGATCTGGATACCTTGGCCAGCACCTACGAGACTTAGTCAGACCATTCATGAAGTATTATATCGGGAATCTACTGATTGCAACGGAAGTTAAAATAAAGTGCAAAGTAAACCAGCGCCCAAATCAACTCCTATTGCAAGCACCAATGAAGATACGGACTTCATTTTGATCCCTTATCGCAGAGAAGAGCAAGTGCTACCTTGAAAAAGAAGGAAAAATGCGGAGACTTCCTTTCAGGCTTTGGAAAACCGTCATACGCATGAGAAACGCTCAAGAACAAAAAACAAGATGATTGAAATCGAAGAATTGGCTTCGCGATATAACATCTCTTGGACACCCTTGAGGAGACTCCCGAAGGCAGCCCATCGACTGATCCCCCTGCATATCCCCAATTTCTTTTAGACAGTCGGCTCAAAATGCAGTAAAAGTGTAGCGATTGGGGCCGAATAAGATTCAACTTTTACCGAATAAGATTTGTTTACCGTTTACTATACGAAATCTTCTTTGTTTGGCATAATTGAACTTTTCTATTTAATTTGTGGTAAATAATTTTGAAAATCTGAAATGGAGTGGGACTTCAAGTGCATCACCTTGTATATAGGATATTATTTTTAAGTCTTGTTTTGGAAATCTCTGTTTCAATTATATATACATGTATCTAATAATTTGTATATATATATAAAACAAAATTTTCATTATTATTTTCAGCATTCATACAAGTGCGCTTTTTTTCTTTTTTTCTTCGATGGTTTCGGTGGTTAAAGTGCATTGCATCTTGAAAGATCTATTGCGCTCACCTACACATTTGATTTTCGTTGTGATTTTGTTCCGCAATCTTGAAAAGGTTAAGAACTACTGCAATATTTACAGAAAGGGTGGGATAATGCTAAAAAAAGTGCGCCAAGGAAAGTAGGCATATTTGATATTTATACAAAATTGATTGCATATAAGAATTTGGCACATCCGAAATAAACAAATCAAAGTGCTTCTTTAAAGTAAACACTTAAAAAACAATTATTGAATCAATGACGGAATGATTTAGAAGTGGAAATATTATGATTTAATTTTAATTACTTAATGAGTAAGGTTTGCTAGAAAAAAAAGAAAATAATAGTAGTAATAATAAATGAACACTGAATAAGCAGCTGTGAAAAGTTTTAGTTAAGGAAAAATGTACTTGAAATGGAATGACAATTTACATATCTGATTTATATAAAACTCGGCAAGCAATTTTTTTTTTGAAAATAATGATTCGAGTCTTTTCTTTGGTTACTAAACTATACTGAAAGTTTAGAAATCATCAAGCAAGTACATGCACAAAAACGAAATTTGACAAGGGCAAACAAACTTTCTTAATAAAGGATTTGGTAATTTCAATTCTGCTTCCGAACTTACAGGTAAAATTCAAACAGAGATTAAAGAAAGATAAAGGAGAAAAACTAGGTTCAATCATAGGAACAATGACAGATACAGTAACATAAATATTAAAAATAAATAAACTATTACATTCTTTTGTGGAGATTATTGACATGCCCACCAATCTTTGTATAAACAACATATCATTTTAACAAAAGTGTGCCTCTTATCGAAGATAAATGAAATAAAATCCAATCAAATCAGCATAATAAATTTATGTTCACTAATATAAACGAAAGTATGCAAACGATCAAAGCAAAATTGGGTATTTGTCATTAAAAATGTGAAGTTAGAAATAGTGCACAGTCTTCTAAAATTGTAAACAAAGTGAAACTGAAGTGTCTGAATTTTCAAATTTCATAAATTATTTGGATGATTATAAGGCTTTGATACGCTTGATTTGTCACATTTTACCGCCGCAAATTAATACTATATGCTGATAGCTAAGTGGTTTAAGATACAGCCTTAATCTATTGTTCAATTGCTGGCTTTGGGATCCATTCTAATCTTGAAAACAGGGGTCCGCTAATTCTGCTTAGAGCCACCTCGAAAGTTAATATATATATGTATATAATAATCATATATATATATATATATATATCTTTTCAAATAGTATTATTATAATTTTCTTAATTATATAATATGGAGACATAACGTTTTGTTAAAAAGAGAAAATAAATGTAGCAAATTTAACTTTTAATTGTACAATTAGTGATTTCTCTAGAAACAATAAACTTTACTGTGAAATGTACTCATTCAATCCAAATACCAACTTACTAAACAGAAAATGCTTTTAATAAATTTTAGTCGTGACTAGTTGAAAAGTTACGGCTAAATTAATGTAAGAAATGCTTTTATGCAGTTTTTTGCTATGAGATAACAAGATTAACTGCAAGATAAAGTATATCTCATTTTGATGTGAAAAAATGGAATTCCCGAAAGAAATTATTAAACTCACTTTGATTTCAAAAAACTCTATGTGATCCTACATTGAAGTGAATATTATAAAAATAATCCAGTGAAATATCTGAAACATGGAAGTGTTAGTTTTTGTTTGAACAAAGCCGACCAAAAATGTTTTTTTGAATGTAATATCTCTTCTTCTTGCAAACTTAGTGGGATATAAGAATATTCGGAAAAGCAATCGTAAAGTAAGTACAATTCTTACCATTACTGCAAAAATAATTAATGATTTATCTTAATGGTTATATTATTTTAAAAGAAGTACCCTTATCAGATGTAACTTGACTTTTTGCCTTCGGTTTATATTTAAGCTTACTTTTTCTTTCTTATTCTGGTTTCTCCCTTTATCGGTACCCCAAAAGGTACCCCTGATTTCACCTCCTAACCCCAAAACACTCTGTCCCACCAGTCTGCCTCTCTCAAACCTCGACCCGCCATCCATTTGTCATTATCATCCTGCCAACTTTTCACGAGTCTTTCTCTCCTTCTTTTCCTTAAAGGGTTCCATTTCCTCAATTCTTTTGACCACCCCACCACGAAGCCATTCTCCTCGAGTGCCCGTACGATTTAACTTTTCTTTTCGCCAATCTTTCTTTTCCAAGTCCCTTTCTCTCCTTATATCCTCATTTTGACCATACTGGTCTTCTGAATATATCGCCTCCAATATTTATTTCACAACGTTTACTTTATTGTAAACTTCTTGTGTGGTGATCGACGTTTCCGCCACATAAGTAAGAATCCCGTCTATTAGGGCACAGAAAATTATTAATTCTTTGTTTATTCTCTTTTCCACAGTACTGGATGCCGCATCCTCAGTATTTCCCAAGTGTGCTGAGTTCTTACCTTCACTTCATCACATCCTCCCCCTCCTTCCAGCACTGATCCCAAATATATACATATTTTAACTTTCTTACATTTTTTATCTCGCCCCTGCAAATCACTTTCCTCTCCCTCTTCTCTAACCATATATTCCGTTTTATTATAGTTAATCTTTATGCTCCAGTCTGTGTAAAACTCTTTTAATTTTCTCATCTCATCATAAGCTCGAGATTTTCCCTACCTTGAGCGATTACCACTTGCTCATCTGCGAAAAAAATATGAGTAGTATCTGTTGGTTGGCTGATCGGCCGAAGGGTATCATAAGAAAACACCAAAAATTTTTTTCTTTCAAGTGTTTTTTATTAGTAACCCGACGTTTCGACAAACATTGTTTGTCTTCTTCAGGGGCTATCTTAGATTGAAAAATTTGTATGTTCTATCATTACATGTTCAATTCATACCACAGTAGTAATTGAACATGTAATGACAGAACATACAAATTTTTCAATCTAAGATAGCCCCTGAAGAAGACAAACAATGTTTGTCGAAACGTCGGGTTACTAATAAAAAACACTTGAAAGAAAAAAAATTTTGGTGTTTTCTTATGATACCCTTCGGCCGATCAGCCAACCAACAGATACTTCTCATCAATTCTAACGGCCAACAATTGCTACAATTTGACATCACATTTTAAATAGTCTGGGGGACATGCAGGACCCTGCTTAACCCCTTGGATGCTTCAAAGAGTTCAGACAAAATGTTACCTTGTTTCACCTGATATTCGCTTCTTTCATACAATTTTTTCTACTGCTCGAATCAGTCATTCTTCTATACCAATTTCCCGTAGCGCCCTCCATGGGTCCTCTTCATACACTTGAGACCTCGTCTTACACTTTTTCTAAGTCTACAAAAGCTAAATGTAGTTCTTTATTTTCTTCTTTACATTTCTATTTACTGTCTCATTATAAAAATAATATCCACGCAATATTTTCCTGACATGAAACCGCTCTGTTCTTCGGGGGTTACATACATCCTTCTAATTTATTGTTTAAGATTCTCCCCAACAATCTTGAGATAGATCTTCGTATATATATTCCTCTGTAATTCTCACAAATATTTTTATCCCCTCTTTATAAATAGATGTAAGGTACGGAAGTGAGATTTTGTGGAACCATAGAAACCTGCCAATATAAGATTTATTAATTAAGTTTCAATCACCGGATCTTCCAGCTTTTAGAAGTTCAACTAGGATCCCCTTGGGCCAGCAGATTTACCATTCTTCGCAATCTTTAAGGCTTTCACTACTTTCTCTATTTGCAGTCTTAGTTACACAAAAAGAGGAATTTAACTGGCGAAATTAACGAACTGGTACAATATCGTGCAATATGCCGTTAAAATCGTATTTTTTCGGTTTTCACTTTCATAGACAAAATACTGTTCATTTTTAACATTTTATACTTTATGTCAGTTTCCTTGGTTTACTCGAGTCGTGAACCAAGTCGAGTTGCGTCTCTTGTGTATACTTTGAACCGGTTCTTGAAATCACGAGGATTTTATGGAGAAGTCTAGATATGTGAGAAAATAGACTTTAGATATTAAGTTTCTTAAATGCCTGAATCATTACAATTTATTTAGAAATCACTTGATGAAATTAATTCTTATCTAATTAAATACGATTCTTTCGAGAAATTTAAGTATTTAGGCTTCCTCTACAAATACAACAAGCTCCTAAACATACTGTTATAACATCTTTGTATCAACGAACGGACTCAGGAGCTAAGGGATTCCTACTTTGAACGCTCCCAACATTTTCAACAATTTTTTTTACTCTGCGCAATGAATCGGCTTTAGTACTTGGTTGCAAACGCTTTTCTTGGAGGCAGCCTGCAATAAGCTATAAATAACTTATTTCAGACAAGGAGTTTCATAATAAGTACAACACAGGAACTGACCCACACCGATAGCCCAAATGCAAGTGTTAAACTCCAGGCTAATCGGCAAATATTTTATCTTAGTAGAGTGTGTTAAATCCCAAAAAATGTAAGCAATTTTAGACTAATCTAAGAGTGCGCTGTGCCTTATGAAAAAATAAATAACGATGAAGATGTGTTTCAAGAAAAAAAAAAAACATCCTCAACAATGTAGTCAAATAATTTCAGCTCGTTTCACTTTGCTACATTTGACATTCACTTGCACTAAAACTGACCTCATGTTGAACGGCGAACTCAACCTTGTTGTACAACTAGCAGACATTCTAGGTTGATTCATTAGGCGTTATAAGCAGGTTTAGCACTGCTCCCAGCATTCAGCCATTAACTATTACCAGAGTTTTTCAATAATATTCAGTTACTTATAGCATTAATTTAGAAATAATCCTAACTGATAAAGCGACATAATCTTAAACTAAGTACTCCAATATTATTTGTTAAAAATCCAAGATTATTTAGCCGCAATTATTCCATTACTGAGAATGCCGTGGTTGACACACGAATCCGCCAAATCTTGACTGGTTCAGTTTTGTCTCGAAAAATCGTGATCTACAGGAATAGAATTTGTAGTTTAAAGCTTATAAATAGAATTCTATATTTCTTTTCAATAGGAGAGCATAGAAATTCCTCTTGAAATTTTTAAGACTAAACCGCAGAATATGCATGCTATTGCAGGACTACTTTACGGGATTCTTACATAGATATAATTCTGGGTAATTATTGTAAGATGATACCATACCTGTCTGGAACGATATCTGTGAGGCTATCAGGATCCATATCTGAAAGTAGCTCCAACTCACATCCCCCAAGTAACGATACATGTCCTATATCGCTTTGAAGCCTATTGAGGAGGCCCTGGATGCCACGGCCGCCATCAACCTGATCGCCATTAGCTCCCTTACTGCACCATAAAACACACTTTAATTTTGGTTTATTTTTATATGCTCTGACTAAAATTCAGTAATGAGAGACATAAATACAGCTAATATATTATCCATAGCGAAATAATGGATATCGTTAAAAAAAAGTTAGCATGAGTTTATTTGAGATATAAAAGAGGTTCTAACGTAATTTATCTTACTCGGAAGAATATTTTTGTGTAACATTAGAGTCTCTTTTAATTGAAATAATTCGTTTAAGTAGAAGAACACTATTCAGTCGTAGCATAAATAAAAAAGACTGAACTGCCACCCTTTGCCAAGAGATAAAGGTGTTTCTTCCATTCTAATTATTTAACTAATTCTGCTTATGGTAATCACTAAAAGAATAACAGAAATTATAAAAGTAACATTCATGCAAAGATTTCGCAGAAACAAATCTTCAAAAATAGGAAACTGCGAAAAGAAAAGTATACTAAAATAAAGCAATAAAAAACTTTATAACTTCAAAAACTATATAAAATAATATGTCACATAAATAAAACTTATACAAAATTATATAAGTACGTATACAGCAATGAGCAATGAGTTATTCCTGTGAACTGTAAAATTCATCATCTTCCTGAACTGTTTTTTAAGAGAAATGTAAGAATAATTATTGATTTAGACCATTTAAGTTGCAGGAATGAGAAAATATTTATCCATACACTTAAGTATTAAGATAATTCGAAAGATAAAAATATCAAAGAATTGAAGGATTTATGGGCACAAAAACTTATGTCATCTATTAGTTGGGCAAACGTTGTTTGCAGGAACAATATCCATGTTATGCAAAAGTGATCCTAGAAGAATAAATTTAGAAAAATTGCTTAGATCTTCAGGATTATCCTGTTTATATGTACTCAGGGCTAACCAAACAACCAAGAAGCAGCAAATTCAAGATTCTATAATTAAATGTACGATGATGATGATGATGATAATAATAATAATAATAATAATAACAATAATAATAAACAAACAAACTATAATTCTACATCAATTCAAACAATAGGATAACATAATTTGAACAAAAATTTGGATATTATTGGATATCTCTAGATAAATCCACGCTGAGAGTCTCTTGTAACATGTTTTGTTGATCATAATAATGAAGAACACGAAAATAATTTATTTACCTTCTTCCTGCAGGTTCCCAACTTTGTTCGGAAGTCAGTAACATAAGACTTGTATTGCGTTCCAATGTAATGAAATAATCTTCTTCATCAACCTCTGTGCCATCTTGTTCTAAAACTACTTTGACACTTCCTGATAGGCCAAGTTTCTCACAAGCTAAATGTATAAAAATATAAATAAATAAAATATCATAACTGAAATAAATACTTCCATATATGACATGCTACTCACCTCTCGAAACAAGATCTTCCAATGAGTTGGCAACTATACCAAATCTCTTTTCTCGAGTAACATCTACGATCTTGTAAGGAATCAAGTCTTCTTCACCTTCCATTCTGTCAAGCCTTCAAATAGTCTGTGACTGTAAATTGAGTGCCAATGGCTCTCAATATATAGGTTCTGGGTGCGCAAGCGAAGTCAACCTCTTTTATATAGGTCGCCTCTTGCCCTACTTCGCCCTTTTCTGATCAATAACTAAACAGGCTACTGGACTAGCCAGACACGGTAGCCTCTTTTAGAATAAAAATAGGTCACGACCTATTTCCCAAACAAGTTTTGATATTTGAGTTATAAAATAAATTTCAAATTAAATTATATAGAACTGAGAACGCTAAGGTAACACTAAGCAAACCGAAGGTTATGTTATGATTCCATATTCAAACTCTTGTAGACCTCCGCCGTCTGGCGGCAGTCTGTTGAATTAGGCCTCCAAAAAGGTGAACGCCCTTTTAGTATTTGTTTTTACTTTTTTGTATTTATTTACATTTAGCAACTAGCTATATCAACAATCCAAGATTTAACCTTAAAATTAAAGAACTTTAGGAATGCTTTTATGTGCATTCATATTATGAAATATTTGTCTTAAACTGTTTCAGACTTGAAACTGGACATTTGAATAATTATTCTTTATCAATTACTCAGTTTCTTTTATTCTTCTTCAATTTAAATTCAAAAACTGCTCCGTCAAAGGAAAATTAATCATTATGAATTCTTCGCAAATTTAACTTCATGTGTGATGTGACCTTTTAATAATCTCAACGAATAGATTCAGATCTCGTAAGTATATTATTCTACCCATCCCATTTTCTTCGCTCTATGATCATTCCACTCAACATGTCGAGACCATTTAAAAGGTTTCTCCTTTGTCAGTTAAATGTTTACATAATTTCTTGGATTTAGTGATGTTCACTTAATGGCTTTTCACGTCCCTGGAGAATGCTAAATAAATTGTTTTGTACAAAAAGTGATGGACCTATACATATGTAATTAATATATTAAGTTTAAAGAGAATCGTATAAACCATTTTCGAAGTAACCACGTTTAATCTAAAAACGTTCAAAAAAGTTACACTTTCGATTATCGATTTCCTTTTAACTCGGAATATTAGCACTTAAATAGGTAAAGGCTTAGGAATGTGATATTTATAAAAATGACAAATTACTGTTTAATAGCTTAACGAGGTGGCAATTCTCCCAGAACCATTAAAAGCAATTTTTTCGTTAAAATGTTTCGAATAAAAGCCTTAGGCGCTGGCAGCATTTTACCAAGTTAAACAAAACAAGAAAAAATCGTAGGTACTTTTTTCTAGAAAATTCTGAAACTCAAAGCCATTCAGTTGCCATTCCGGTTGACGTAATTTGACCGGAACCTTAATGATGCCTATGGAATTTTAAGTTCGAACTTTCAGCGATTTTGCAGTTTACTTTTTAATTTCCTTCATCTAACCAGCTATTCATGCAGACTCACATATATATATATATTACATATATATATGTATATATATAAAAGTAAACTGCAAAATCGCTGAAAGTTCGAACTTAAAATTCCTGATATATATATAAATCAGAAAAGGAAGAGTGCTAAAATCCTAAGGAGACCTCGAAACTTTTGGAAAACATAATTTAGATATTTCACAAGATCGCAATATTAACTGTTAGGCATTAAGAAAAAATAATAAGACAATTTTTTCCGATTTAAACTGGTACAAACCTGGATGAATGTTTGAAACTCAACTATGGAATAAATATTCTGGTTCTTTGTTCATGTTCATCTACCACAAGAAGTTACCGACAAATTCAAACAGTAGCGTTAGATGATTA
Source organism: Triatoma infestans (assembly GCA_011037195.1). Classification (NCBI taxonomy): domain Eukaryota; kingdom Metazoa; phylum Arthropoda; class Insecta; order Hemiptera; family Reduviidae; genus Triatoma; species Triatoma infestans. The sequence continues at coordinate 61,909 of JAAEAF010014055.1, forward strand.
CTTTATCTCGGGAGAGTGGCTATAAAATAAAATTTGTGGCCTAAAGATCTGTTGTGACTCCTTAGTGTTGGTGTTCAAGATTGTTGATGTCTGTAAAATAAAGTATCTAAATGACAGTGCGTTTAGAGGATGCCAGAGTTAAAGGTGTGCACTAACCCTCTGTGCACTAAGCTCTGTGAATAGTGTGCAAATGTTGAGGAACCAATGTAGGTACTGATCATGTTGTTTTGCTGGGATACCTGTAAGCACGCCAAGACCCCCAAATCGAGGAAAGACCGCTTTTTCCTGTGGGAATGGGTTTTATCAACGATTATTTAATCACATTTTAATAAAGCAAACGTAGGAGCCATATAAATAAAGATTGCAATTTTAGTAATGTATTCGAATCAGAAATAATAATGATGGTCTATCAATACCTATTTATAATAAATTGTGAAAAATTGAGTATATGTTTTTGACAGTGTATATTAATTAAATGATTCATTCTTTTAGATATGTTTATATAATTTCTCTAATTAGCCGAATAGAATGATAATTATTTTATACCAACTTGGTTCTTTATTAAAATTAAAAATTTCTCTTGCCTTTGACAAGATGGAAACATGAACAGAAATTATTTTATAATTTTCAAACTTACAACAACTGATAATACATGACGTTTAAGACAACTTTGTTCAATATAAACTTTATACTTAATTCAGGTTATGTTAATGACAAGAATGTCAAAAAAGTTTTTTAACTGCTCCAGTATCAATTGCAAAGTTTTGCATACTAATCTTTCTCTCTCTAACACATATATATAAATATTGAAAACAAAAAAAACGTTTAACAGACGATTTTCTCTTACTGCGGTCAATATAATTACAAAATTGACATGTTTTTTTTAAACTTGACATTTATTTACAACTCTGACATGAATGGATGGGGTTATATGCTAGTAGACACCCTTTCGCAGGCAGCATCTCAATATAGTTACATTTTAGCCCACAGTTATCGTCAATTAAAGTGAAGGGGCTCGAATAAAACTTGAGATTTAACGCGACAAATACCGCAGACTCTCCTAAAATGTATTTTTTTCGAAAAATATCTTTCAGATAAAAGTGATACGTTTATTTCTGTTTAGTTAGTATTCCAAGTTTAAAGAAAAACGTTTGTGTATTCAAGAGAATTCCAAAAACCATGAAACTTATTCTGCAAAATTGCACTTCCGCATAACCGATGTTCTTCAAATTTGGGATGTTATCAAGGGTTTTAATGTATATTAATATTTTATAGTAATTGGTAGAACCATACATTCTACTGAAGTGGAAACCTTAAACGTACTGTTACCTAGAAAAAAACAATGTGATTGAAATATACCTATACTACAACCCATCGACTATAAACAATTCTGAAATAATATTTATTCTGAGCTCCTGTTATTTATTACTGGTTGCTGGAAATCCATTATTTAGCAGTGCACTTAATGAAGTAAATAATAGTACCTTCCTCATTAATTTAATCCAAATGTATTGTTTCGGACATTAAAATCTGGCGTGAAACACTCAAACGTCATTCTCTTATTATTATTAACACAACTTAAATTGACAAGTTGAAATTTTAATTTCCAAGTTGAAATTTTGAATAAACATTTAATTGCTATCCATACTGTAAAAGTGGTGTAACCTTACATTTTGCGTAAGAAAGCCTAACATCATGTCACTGCTTCTACTTTAACCTAAAAGTAAAATTTCAAAAAAATAGAGTGCGATAGAAAGATCTAAACGTGTGTAAGCAGGTTTAAAGAAGATTGTTAAAACCGTTTTCGAAAAAAAAATGCAGAAATCTGAACAAAAAAAAAATTAATAAAATCGCATTTCTGGTTGACGGCTTTTAATCGAAACCTTCAGAGACGGATCCATTGGGGTACCTAAGTGGAATTTAAATTTTAAGTTTGCTGTTTTTCGATTTTTGCACACTCACACCCACAATGGTGAATATTCTTTTTGTAAAAATATATATATATAAATGAAAATTCAATTTAGAAAATGTGACATGATTTTATGTCAATTGGACAGAATTTCATCTTACAGCAGGGGAATGTAACAAAGTGAGACATTGTAATTTTTTTATGGAACAACACGTACTTGTCAGAACAAAATAGACTTTTAGTAATAGAGAATAGTAACATGTTGTGTCTTCTTAAAGTGGTTTCTATTTCTCAAATGTTTTATTACAAAATGTTTATCACTTCAGTACATAAAGAAGAATATTTGTGATATTTTTGCCCAAATAATTAAATAATTTCGTTTTATACTTAATTTGTTAATTAAAGTTTTTGAAAAATATTTACTAATAATTAAACACTCTTACAATAGTATGTTAAATAGTTAGCTGCTAGTTGCTTAAAGAGTAAACACAAAAACTCCTTGATTACTGTAGCGGTTAGATAAAATCACATGTTTAACTTTAACAAACATCTCGGAGTTCAATTTAATTTACAATCCACAACTAAAGCACATCAAACGATTGTAATCAGTGCAAAGCCTTGAGCGCATTCATCTATTCGGTGACCATGTTATAGAGAGAAGTGAGTTTAGTGAGACTAACTCTTTGGGAAAATGATGACTAGATTTAGGTATTTTTATCTGTTTAAGCTGTTTGGAAATTATTAATTGAAAAAAGTCTTAAAAAAAATCGTTAAATGATTTCTCTGCTCGGTGATGTTTCTAAGCTTAAGTCATGATATGTTAAAATGCATTTCTTAAGGAAATCTCCATCTATCATGTACCAGTAGGTATTGCATAGATGTAAAATAAGTAAATAAATAAAAAACATTTACTTGAAACGTTTTCCCGGGAAAATTCATTAAGATATGTCTGAGGGATTGATGATGTTAGGGCTCTCCTCTTGCCATTTCAATTGGGAAGTGCCATTTAAATGTATTAAGTGATTCTTTCTGTATTATTTATATTAACAGGAATTTAATGTATGGCCAAAATTCCGAGTTTGAAGAAAATCGATTTACCTGAAGTACGACTATTATATTGTATGCTGGATGTACACATATGCAATATTAAGTTACATGAGAACTTTGTAACTGGGAAATCCCCAGTAGATAAATAAATTGCGGTAGGAGAAAGACGTGTGAGTGTTCAACACCAGACTTTTTGAACACAAATTATAACAAAATTGAAATGTACAAACAATCTTGCAGATATGTTTGTAGTACAAACAATCTTGCAGATATGTTTGAGGAGGAGCAAAGGGCCTGTTTTGGGCAATTTAGGGTTGCTTCTGCGCCTGTGGACGCGGGGGGGGGAGACCAAGGTTTGTGGCTGCGAGAGCAGGGTAATAAGTGGTTGGAGGAGGAGTAGATGGCGGAAAGGGAATCAAGGTGGAGGGTCCCCACGAAGGGCAGGACCACGTTTTCGTTCCTGCCAGAGGCAGGCCCCGGCAGGCGTATTGTTCCAAAGGTATTTTCATATGCCGTATCTCGGATAGTAACAGGTCACGGCTTTATAAACGGCAAGTGGTATAGAATAGGTTTAGTTGTCAATGGGAACTGCCTCTTGCCGGGAACTATAATCTTTAATCTTTTGTCCTACGGCATATACGATGATCTGAGATCCTCTCTGTGGCGTAGTGTGGGCTTTCACCTGGCTTGAGTAACAATTCTCTTCCTTTGTGATTGGAGAATGGCCCGGCCTATTAGGCCTTAAGAGAGTTTGCGGTCGAGACGTTTGAGCGACGGTCGTGGAGCCTTACAAGGCGGAGTTAGGGCAGGTTTGAGGGTTTACTTTGGGTGGGTTATGTTTATTTATTTATTTTATTTTATTCTTTTTTGGAGTCCTGAGATTTCCACTTGTTGTATTGTTTGGAGAATTGCTAGTCCTTGTTAAGATATACGTTACTGGTTGGGTATGTGCGAGGCTTTGAGTTGATGTATTTATTGCGTGTTTTTGGGCGTGTGGCTGCTTAAGGCTTTTATTTATTTTATTTTTGTGGTTCTTTTGCTAGTGTTGTGTTTGTTGTTGTTTCTTTTTGGATCTGTGGGTTGTTGTTGGGTAGCGCTGGAGGCTTTGTTGTTGTTTTGTTTGGATGTTTAGTTGTATCTTTGGATAGCGTGTTTCCGTGCTGCTCACTTGAGTTGGGTGGTGGAGGGAGGGTGGGAGGTCAGGAATTTTTCTTTCGCTCTTTTCTTCCTTGTCTTTCTGAAGTTGATGGCTTCTCTGGGCGGGTGTGAGCGCAAGCTCAGGGACCGCCCGAATTGTGTGGAGAAAAAAAAGTACAAACATTACAAAAATGATAATTAAATAATTCTGTGGTATTCATTAATTTTAAGAAATCGTTACTCACTAAATAATGAAATAAATTTTCTTTAATCTTAAAGAAAAAACAGAAGCTGCCGCAAAATGGAAGAATGGAATTATGAATGATTAGATTTGCGAATCCCGACGATACTTTTCTAATAATTAACAACCTATTAGTCATTCTAAACAACTTTAACGGAAAATACGATATTTACAAAGTAATGATAATTCCTACTGAAATGAATATAGCCATTTCTGTCAAGCAGCAGATGTCCTTCATCATGTACAAGTTATTAATATTATATTCTTCGCTATTAAGTTTTCCAAAATTATAAAATGAAGCAGCTTAAGATAGAAATTGATAAAAGTATGAATGCAACCGAAGAATGCTAACAATTATCAGGAGAAGATTAATATTATATAAGGGCAGGTGTTGCAAACAATGAACCAACATCGATGAAATAATAACAATTTACTAAAAGAAAACCTGGAATAGTGTTTGATAAGTTGATGGTATTAATCGAGAGCAAATGAAAAGGAATATGACAACTGGGGAGAAGGAAAAGATCGTGACTGATAAAGAACGTCTGATTTTTAGCCAATGGTGTTCGAAAAGAAATCGGAAAATTGGAGAAAACGTAAACTGACACGATAATTCGAAATGAAGAGGTAGAAGTTATTGTTTTATGAATAGAAGTCTACGGATTACAACAGTTCACCATGGTCTAATAGATAAGTTATTGATTAAATAAACCTTCTCATACTCTTCAACATAAATCTATGCAAATTATTTCAGACTAGATAAAATGTTAAATTAACAAAGTTTTTCTTTAAAAGCACTTTGAAGACAATGACAAGATTATAATTCATTAACAAGGCACAGGCTTACATCTTTATTGCCATTATCCTCAAAAATTTTCGTTAATTTCGTGCAGTACTTAAAATATTTTGAATAAATTTATTAGAGTTTATTGAGGGACTGATATATTTGAGCTACTTATATATACACAACAAATTTGCTGTCAATTCTTTTATTATGATGTATTTACACATTTTCTTCAAACACAGTTTGTATTTATTGTTACTTGTTGTTAAGAGGAAGAACTGTGAACAGGTCAGATTTTCGAGGATGAGTTTTTTTCCGGAAATATATGTGTTGAGCTTCCTTTAATACGAAAAAAAAATGATGGATGAATGAAAAAAAAAAATTACTACAAATCAGAGAAAGCTCAAATTTTGTATACTATTGAGGTACGTCCACCGCTTCTAGCACTAAGGTTTTGGGGAAAATTCATCAATCTTTACTGATTTTTTTTTCTTTTTTGGAAAACGGCTCCAACGACTTTCTTTAAATGTGGTACACTACTTACCAATCATTCTTGTTTGAATAATTTTTCTGTGAAAATTGATTTTTGAGCGGATTCCTTGGTAGCAGTAGTGTTAAACTTGCCTCTAAAGTACCACTTCTGTGTAATATATGAATCAAGTGCCAACATAATATTATTGAACATTGGAAGCAGTGTTAGGATTTAAATTTAAACAAAATTGTTTAACTGAAGGCAACTTCCAAGATTAGATTTTTTTTAATTTTTTGGAATTTTCTCGGAAACAGCTGCAACGATTTTCTTTTTCCTTCACTGATATTCACAACAATACATCGTATCACATGCGAATTTGTTGGATATAGGAGAGATTGACAAGGCTCTGGGGGAAAAAAGGAGGATGGGAGATTCCTTCCAATGGAGGTACTCCCTTGTAATTTTGATTTATTTTTAGAGAAGTAGAGGCTTAATTATGAGGAAGTCCCGAAGCCAGAGGCGTTTTAATCTTCTAGGAGGATTATCAGGGCTGGTGGGCGAGGACAGTCTTTGGATAAGAGATGTAACCCTGGGTTAGCTGCGCAGATGTGGATTCAAGGAAATTTTTAAAACGGGATGTTATTAGCTGGTGGACAAAAGGAAATTTAAAATCAGTGTGGAAGTTTATATTGGAGACATACTAAGGAGTACTGGTGATTTTTCCAAAGGACTTTGAACTGGAAGGGTTGGATAGGGTTGGAATTGGAATGTTGGTTTAACCCCAAACCTAGCACCGTAAGGCTATAGGTTTTTTTTAGACTGTGTTATATACAGGTTGTACACGTAGCAGCTCAAATGCAACAACAAATATTCTATTCACTCTGGCCCGATTCTCAATAATTCCAAGATATTTGCATTTTCAACTTTTCCGTCGATATTCGCGTTTTTCACCATAAAAACGGTCATAACTTTTCTATCTTTTATCCCGCGACGAATCTGCTTATTCCAAACGAAAGAGCAATTAATTTCCGATAAATCTGCTTAACCCAGAGCCTCAAAACATTTCTTATAAACCATGAAATTTTTACTTTAATGTCTAAAAAATGCGTTCTCGATGATTTTTGTTAAAATTTTCAACTGTATTTTTTCAATGATTAATGTATCAAGGAGTCACCCAATTTCAGAAAAAGTTGTGCATTTATTGAGCTTCAAGACCATATGGAATGTTTTTTTTAATATTACCCTATCCCGAACAGAGGGTGTGGAATATTTACTGGAAATTATTCCACTTACTAAAGATTGGGATTCAGGTGGACGGGGTAATAAGAATAAGTTCCGAATTTTTCTTTTGAACTGTACATTTATTTCCGTCACTACTCCTAAATTACAGTGATAACCCGATTCCTGGTCTTCGTTGTTGTGCAACGCATTGGTAATGACCTGGATAGTGATGTAGATCACATGCAAATCCTAGGTATTGGCGTCTGAAGCTATGGATGCAAGAACAAGCCCTACGAACCAGCTTCTAATCAATGGAGGACCAGCTCTAAACAAAGAATAGAGCAATGTTAATAAAAGAAAATACACCTTTATGAATCACTTACAAAAAATAATGTACCTAAAATGCCACAATGTCTTGTAATAAGTTGAACAGCTCCAATTAAGGATCATATGATAAAGTTATGCACCCTTGAGATAGGTGCTGGCAGAAGTTAATGAGGCACATGCAAAAAGAGTTTAGTTAACCAAAAGAAATACCTGGATGTGAAGATTCTCAGGGTACGAGAAGTGAGATAAAAGTGCTATATCTGACTGGCCACACTGTTGAGTAAGGCTGTGTCATTCAGCTATTAAATTCAACTGGTACTCGTTCCTTAAATGAGTTAATATAAGAAATTAAATAATGAATCACACTGCACTTTAAGTTGTCAGTGATGCAAATTGGATCGTTCCGATTGAGTTGATGATTACAGTAATGTATGCAATATTGTAAAATGCTTCATTAAGGTTGCCAAGTCCTCAGCTAGTGAAGCAAGAATGTTAAAGTAGATATTGGCAATAATAATAATAATAATAATTAGAGGAAATTAGGATGGAAAGGACCAAATAACTGTTCTCACCACCAGCCTTGACGTTCCAACCTGATAAAGAATTAATTGCGAAGTTGCAACAACTCCTCTTGAAGGTGTTTGTGACGAGATGTCTTCAATAAAATTAGATTCAGTTGTAAGAATTAGTTGCTTGGTGCTGCAATAAAGTTGAGTTCCTGTTTAAGAAACATGTGTTGTAGTATACAAGATGGCGTCAGTGGCCAGGAAGCAAAAACAACTAGTATCGTCAAAGTTGGCAATTGAAACAGAAATAAATTCACAGGGGTGAATCCCAGTAAATGCTAGCAGCGCTTACTAGATCAGACATGTTGGACAACATGATCCTTTAATCAATGTAGTATTGTGCAAAGCACTAATTGTAATATTGTCTAAAACGAATAAAAAATAGCATGAATTCTTATATAAATAGAATATTAAGAAATACGACTGGATCAACCGTGTGACCATCAGATTTCAAATACAGTAAGGGGGACGCTTCCACAACAATTTGTCCCCGCCGTTTTCAGTTCACGTAGAAATACGCGAGAGGGTGTAAATGCAGAAAACTGGGAAGTGTAGACTTTTCACTGATATCAAATTATTAATTTCCTCGTATGTCAATTTTTGGAGAAGGAACAAAAAGAAAATAACCATTTTAGTTTTGAATTATTATTAATTAACTTTGATGAAAAAAACCTCCATTATGTCATTAAGATAAGTTGCACAAACAATTGTAGTCAAGAAAATAAATTTTTTTCATAATTCTTTCCCACTTCCTTGTTTGATTAATGAAAATTTGTCATTTTTTGGAATCTAAATAAATATCATAGATTTAACATAAATCATAAATCGTTTAATTGTAGGTTTAAAATAACATTTTGTTGATATCATTATCCTCTAATACCCAATGTTTGGTTCGTCAAGATAAATATTTACGCAAATAAGAAATCCTCTCATAACAATGGAAATAAGCATTTTGTCAGTTTACTTTTGATTATCAATAATAATAGACGTGTAGATTCATCATAAATTAGGCATCGCGATCATGCCAAACTTATTTACTAACGAGGAGTACACCGACATGGTTTTTGCGTACGGTGCCGCTCGTGGAAACGCTCAACAAGCGGTAAGGGAATACCGAGCGATTTTTCCGACACGATGTGCACCTGACTGGAGAAGGATAGTAACAGCGTATAGGAAACCCGTTATTATACGAGAAACTGTTCAATAATTGTTCAAAACTAAAATGGTTATTTTCCTTTTGTTGCTTTTCCAAAAATTGACATACGATGAAATTAATAATTTGATATCAGTGAAAAGTCGGTTACGCAACTTCCCAGCTTTCTACATTTACACCCCTCTGTTCGTGGTAGGATAATATTAAAAAAAAAAAACATTCCATATGGTCTTGGAAGCTCAGTAAATGCGCAACTTTTTCTGTAATTGGGTGACTCCTTGATTCATTGATCATTGAAAAAATACAGTTGTAAATTTTAACAAAAATCGTCGAGAACGAATTTTTTAGACATTAAAGTAAAAATTTCATGGTTTATAAGAAATCTTTTGAGGTTAAGCAAATGTATAGGAAATTTAATGCTCTTTCGTTTGGAATAAACAGATTTGTCGCGGGATAAAGGATAGAAAAGTATAACGGCCGTTTTTATGGTGAAAAAACGCGAATATCGACGGAAAAGTTAACAATGCAAATATCTTAGACAATATTTGAGAATCGGGCCAGAGTGAATAGAATATTTTTTGTTGCATTTGAGCTGTTGAATCACCTCCCGAAGTTTCGATCTCTGCTCCGTGTACAACCTGTATACGTCTTTTATTTTCAAAAGTGAGTTTAGAACGTCGGGCAAAACAGTTTAAAGTTTGAGTCTAGTGTGAGGGTTGCAAGTTAGTCGTTTGTCTAAATATAAACCGAGAGAGTCGAACTCAGTCTATCATTGAGATTATGATCCCATTGATAAGGATAGGTGAAAGGGTGACGGTTTTCTTTAATATTAATTGTACAGATATTACTATTGTACAGCACTTTTATTTAAATTTTATGGAAAAATGGATTTTAAAGTTTAATGAGGCATTTGTGACGTTGAATTTGAAGTGTTACTTGTTTGTGCAATATTATTGGCGCTATATTGTTATTGGTGCAATGTTATTATATTATTTATTGTTTTTTTTACTTTATTTTATTTACTAGATGAGGAAGTATTGCAATCGTGACACATTTGCACACTTGAAAATTTCCTCGAAAATACATGTTATGGATTTCCACTCAAATGCGAAAAAAAAAATCTGGTGTGAAACACTCACACAACTTTCTCTTACTCTACTTATCAAAATTATAATTGACAAATTTTATAGTTTGTATACCAAATTAATTCAAATACGACGAAAACTAAAAAACCGTTCAGTAAAAGCCCACTTCCGGTTAACTAATTTTCTTGAAACTCTGAATTTTGGCCATCCATTTATTTCTAATTTTGTTTGGATGATAGAATTGTATAATCAACTATGATCGCACTTAAGAGAAAAACATAACCCACCTCTTCCCCATAAGTGCCCTTAAACGAATTTTCCTAGAGAAATGTTTCAAATATAAGTTGTAGCTCTTTGTATGTGTAGTTGATATACCAAGTTTGAAGAAAATCGTTAGAGCCATTTTTGAGAAAATTGCAAACAAGTAAAAAAACCTAGAAGTAAAGTGGTACTTCCGGTTGAGGAATTTTGACAGGTGACCCACTGTCAGATGCCATGATGATACCTAACGCAATATCAAGTTTCAACTTTCTACGGTTTTTCGTTTTTGAGCTATGCTGTTCACACTCACACAGACACACACACAGACAGACACACAGACGACCACAGACACACACCACACACACCACCATTTGCTAAAAACCACTTTTTTGGACTCAAAGGACCTCAAAACGGATATTTCCGGTGAAAACTCGATATCGAAAATTTGACACGATTGCAATACTTCCTCTTACTAGGAGTAAGAGAAAGTAATAACTATTTCTTACATGTGAAAATAATATTGATTTATATATATATATATATAAACAGAAAATAACCTGCTGATAATAATATTAATAATTTTTTATACTATCTGAATATAATTAGCGTAAACTAATGATGAAAGAGATAAGTAAGGCGGATTAAATCAGTCTTCTCTTTACAAATATAGAACATTACATACGATGAAAGAGATATTTCTCTTTACAAATATAGAAAATTTATAATCATTGAAAATACAGTGGGCGATAGATAATATAAATTGCTCGCAGAAGCTAGCTTGGATTGTCTAGAAATAGTTGAATTAAGGTGGCAAAGTTGTGCCACGGGTGGAGTGTTTTAATTGAATAGAGTTGTGGGGGTAGAATGAGAGATGGCGCTTTAATAAAAAGGTATTATAAGAGAAACTAATATTTCTGTGGTTGTCTGAGTTGAAATATCCCCTCTTATAAACAGCAACAGGCAATTTCAATACAACTAATTCTTCTGAATAAAATTTTTTTTTAATGATAATTAAAGATGTACCACACAGTTTTTTAGAAACCATTGATGATCAAAGAGGAAAGAAAAGGCTAGATTAATATTTCTTAGTTCTTCTTTTATTTTCTTATTTCAAAATGAAAACACTCGAGTGCTCGCTTCTTTCTAAAGACAGAATAAAAAGCTAAAAATGAATTGAAAATGTTTTAAAGCATAATAAAGAACAAACCAACATTAGAATTATTTAAAAGAAAGTTAGTTTATATTTAAAAAAAAAAGTTACAAATACATTTCTATAAATAAATTTCTATGTCCACTAATCTTACGGATAAATTTCTTATATTAATGTTTTGAGTGACTATCGACTGATTTCTTCGTCAAGTCTGTCTTTTTATATCAACATTTATTGCAACCTCCATAAAAAAAAAAAAAAATACATGAAATGTATACATGAAATTTGGTGTATAGATACTATCCTGTTGAGATAGGACCATAGGTAAATAAAAAAAAATCTGGTGTGAAACACTCACATACTTACTCTTACTCTTCTCTTAATACAGTTATACGTATATAAAACTTGCGAACTCGACCACGCTTCGAAGTGGCTCAGTCTGATTTTTAGGCTTAACCATGCGTGATTTTGATAATTTGTTTCGATGCTTTGGAATACCCTGTGTACTAATTCTTTTTTTAAATGTACAATGTTGCAGAAATTAGATGGGAAGGTGATTTTTCCCATTTCCTGATTTGTAGGAGCAGTGCTGTTACCGAGTTCGAGTAATTGTCTTGAAAATATGGCAGCTGTTGGATCGTTTTGAAGTTGAACTCTCATATTCGTTGTTAAATGAATTTTTTTTACTGTGCTCCAAAGAGTTGAATATTTCAAGCAGGCATGCAATTCATCAGCTGGTGTTGAGCGAGGTATCACTGGAAGCGTTTGCCTCAAGTCACCGGCTAGTAACACCAATGCTCCGCCAAATGGAACCTGATTATTTCGCAAGTCTTTCAATGTATGGTCTATCTTCCAATGACTTCTTATAAGCCATTGTACACTCATCCCAAACAATGATTTTGCCCGCCCGAAGAACCTTTCCCATTCCTGATATTTTAGAAATGTTACATGTTGGGTTTTCTGTGAAGTGCATGTTTAAGAGCATGACAGTTTAAGAGCTGAATGCGCTGTTCTACCTCCTTCCATCAACGTAGCAGCAATACTTGAAGAAGCAAGTGCTTACGCAATATGGCCGTTTGAACGGATTTTAGCTCGGAATTTCCCGTTTCCCTGGGAACTTCGGAACAGAGGTACTTATAAGTAGTTGAGAAAGAGGTTCGGAGAGTGAGCCACCATAGCAACGCGTCCGAGTCTGTCTATTTCTGCCAACCTCGCGAAACGGTCGGTGAAGTTCCCGTTTCCGTGGGAACTTCGGAGTAAAAAGTATATATAAACATTCTTATATAGAAATGCAACGTTGTGTAAAAATTTCAAGTCAATCCATCGACTCCTTTTCGAGTTTTGCGGCCACAAACATACGGATGCTGAATTTTTATATATATAGATGACAAAAATTTGCTTTAAATTCCAAAATTTGCTCAAATGTCCTAACATACATAAATACACAGGTGGCGAGGGGACAAGTGCCAGAGATAGGTAGAAAATGATTACGACAGTAATATTGAACAAACACATTTGAAATTTAACGTCACATATTCCGCAGAACTACCTTTTTTTTTTTTTTTTTATTTGGAATTCACAATCTACATAAATAAATGTAATAAGTGAATATGATGATGTGTGATGATGAATGACATGATCAGTTGGAGGAGAGAAGCTACCCCCAGCGGTAACACTGTCACAGGAAATTACTTCCTATTGCTGGTGGTGATCACGGGGCTAGCAGCGGCTCAGTCGACGGGGTGGATTATCTGGTATAGTTGTGGAGGCGAGATTTTTTGAACAAGAGGATTTGAGTTGAGAGTAAGAGAGTCATAGAATTTTTTTATATTTAGTTTTGACAGCTTCAGATACATATGGGATTTTGAGATCACTGTGGAGGTGGAATTAGAGACATAGAATGGAGTATCTGTTATCTGACGAATATTTTTGACTGAAAAGACTGAATTTTGTGGGGAATTTGAGCGCTTGGTTGAACCCCACAGTTCAAGTCCATAAGTCCAAAGGTTTGAGTATACAGTTTGATATTAGTAGTTTGTACTCGAGAGTAGTTTCGATCGTCTTCCATTATCTGAGTAGTAACTTATTCCGTTTGTTAAGTTCAGTCTTTCTTAGTTTCATATGTATAAGAAGAGTGGAGGCAGTTAATGGGATCAGAGCTAGAGCAAGGATGGCGGCGTCATTAGCGTAAAGTACAAAGAAGAGTGTTTGTATAGTTGGTAGATCTGAAGTGAATACAGTATATAGAAGCGGACCAAGTATACTACCCTGAGGAACTCCGGCACAGGCCCCGCAGAACTACCCGAAAAAATCTGGGCATTTATCATTCCAGTTTAAAGGAAATCGTTATAGTCGTTTCGAGGAAATTTCAAAACACTTAAAAAAAATCCTATTCTGTAAAATCGCAGTTTTGGTTAACAGATTTCTTCAGATTTGGAATTCCAGCTATGTTTCTAATGTATATTTATATTGTAGAGGTGCAGAACCATTTAATATTGTTACTGAAGTGCACTATAGAGGAAAGCTTAACGCTACCGTTCCCCCAGAACTCCCCCCACCCCCAAAAAAAACAATTTTCCCAGGAAAATTTTCAAATAAAAGTGTTAGATATTAATATGTGCAGATAGTATTTGAAGCTTAAAAAGAAAATCGCGAAAAACTAATTAAAAAAAAAAATTTATTAAAGTCGCATTTCTTCCGGTTGATGGATTTTGCCCGAAACTTCTTGTCAGATATGGTGAAAGTACCTAAACGGAATATCAAATTTGATTTTCTTGTTATTTTTCATATATTTGAGATATTTTATACACAAAAATAAAAACAACACAAGCATAGACCATTCATTAAAAATAATATCTTATTCAGCAGGGGACCCCTCCTCAAAACTTGTACTTCCGGTGAAAACTCAATTTCTAAAATTTGTGGCGATCGCCATACTGGGAGTGCTAGGATGCAAGAGAAAGTAAAAAAAATCATGTTTGAAACATACATACTTTCTCTTACTGCTGTTAATACCTACATTAAATATAAAATGAAAATTTCCTTTAAACTTCAAATTGAATTCAACAATTAACTAAACTCAAAATTTTAATTTATCTTTTAATTAAATTAATTTTTCTATCTTAGGAAAAATGTCTTCTTTTCTCACATGCGAGTGTTTTTGTTCCAATCAACACCAAAATCGCCACACAAAAGCTGAACCCAATAGTACTATTTGCAGCCGTATCCAGGCAACCTTTAGCCTCCAAGCGCACGTCAACTACATATTACATCTCCTCTGTAACGCTCACTACAATGTATTGGCGTTTCAATTTCGATAGCGAATGTTCCACCTAGAAGCTATTACTAGCGATAGGAGAAACTAAATAAAAAAGCAGACCATCTGAGAGCTCAACATTCAGTCATCACATCAACTATGATGAATAGTCACCAGATTAGCTTTAAAAAGTAAGAATCTGTCCCAAATCGACCTTATAAGCCTTCATTCACCTTCATCCACCACATCACCTTTGACAAGTTAACAAGTCTCAACCTTGAAAGATTTATTAAACTAGCCAGATGCCGTTAGAGCAAGCAAGAGATCTAACTAGCTATATCAATATTCGAGCAACTTATATCAGCCAATGCCACCATGCTACATCCAACACGCTACCAACATCATTACTCTTCACAAGGTCATGCTATCCTCCAACATACTCTGCCTTTAACAAACACCTCCTTATTCGGTAAATCGTTAAAATATAAATTATGAGTAACTGTGCTAATTCGTATGTCGCCATCATTTGGCTCAACATCAATTCCTGCCAGCTTTCCTTACCGGTTCCTTGGACAAGATCTTTAGACATTAAAAGAAACTATATTATGTGATTGTAAACCTCAGCTATGCAGAAAATATGTAGAAAAGAAATTTCGGAGTGACGTGTCTAACAGAACTGGCTGAATTTTGAGAGCTCCGGATAAAGATCATTCCCCAAGCCTGCAAAAAGTTCCAAGGAAATTTATACACATATTAGTAATAAATATTTGAGTTTTTGACTGCCAATATAATTTTATAAGATTTTTTAGTAAATCTTTTGAGAAATGTACAGATTTTATTTGGTTCTAGCAAAGATCTGTGCTTTTTTAATGTTCAACGCTCCATTGTCAAACGCACTTCACAGAAGACTTAAAAAAAAAACTCCTCTGCAGAACTTATGAGTATTCTTAGGAGGCTAATTTGAAATGTATTTAGTTTTCAAAAAAAAAAAAAAAAAGAAGAAAAACAACTACTAAAAATATTAATATATGTAACATAATAAATATTAATGAAATGAAATGAACATTACTAGATAATACATCACATGTACATATTATTAAAAGCTTCTAAGTCTAATTGGTTGTTCACGTTCAGGTGTTTGTAAATGTACTGCTGACATAATATCATTATAAATACGATCTTGATTCATCTCTCCTAGCACCTTACTGCCAAACAGTTCCGACAAATTTCTGTTCGATCTTGAGTCCCTTCTATCAATAAACAATCGGCTGAGTCTTTCTTGTACATCGATTGGAGCAAGTAAACACCTTTAACAATAGATTGTACTTTATAAGAAACATTTTTTTTTTAGATTTTTTTTTTTAATACTAAAAAATGTATAATAAACACAAAAATATTTTAAAAAAAAATCTGATGTGAAACACTCACATGACATTCTCTTAATGCATGCTTAATAAAATAGCAAAGAGATTTGATGTATGTTTTTAGACTATTATATGCTATTTTAACTTTCTCTTATTATGTAGTTATTTAGAGTGTAAATAACCAACTTTAAAAAAGCCTTTATGGATAATTTATTTAATTATTTATCCATCTCAGAAGTTTCGACACCGTACACGTCATTGTCAAAAAGTTGTTATAATGATATTGAATCTGTGCACATATTTATTATTGTGTGGTCCTAACAATTAATGTACTCATATTTCCACATTTATGTATATTATAGTTCATAGTTCATAGTTTTGTTACAGAAAAATTTGGCCAAAAAGTGAGTTGTAATTTTAGTTGATAAAAGAAAACGAATTAGAAGAATATTTTAAATTATTTAAAGGCATTTTTACTTTCTGTTACTTCTAGTAAGAGAAAGATGAAATAATCGTGGCAAATTAACGATATCGAGTTATCACCGGAAATAAACGTTTTGAGGTCACCTGAATCTAAAAAGAGTGGTTTTTAGCAAATGTTCGTTCGTGTGTGTGTGTGTGTGTGTGTGTGTGAACAGCAAAGCTCAAAACGGTAAAATCCGCAGGAAGTTCCCTCTTGATATTCCGTTTAGGTATCACTATGGGATCCGACAGTAAGTTATATGTCAAAATTCCTCAACCCGGAATTACCACATTACTGAAAAGTTTTTCTTTCTTTGCAATTTTCTCGAAAATGGCTCCAACGATTTTCTTTAAACTTGGAATATCAACTACACATGCAAACATCTAAACTTTTATATGAAATATTTATCCGAAGAATTTCATTGAAGGGAACATAACCCAAAATTGTAACTGTTTTTTTTTTCTTCAAAGAAATAATTAACCAATCACAGTGTAGACGTGAAGGTATAATATGTGGGCTTGATCAACATGATAATTCGAAATTTCTGATTGGCCTAACATACACCCGCACTTCACACTTCTCTTCTACTTTGTGATTGGTTAATTATTTATAACTAACTATTTCTTTGAAAAAACTAGTTTAGAATTTTTTGTTTTACTAATTTTCCCTCCATAGGCAGTTTATAAATTATCAAATTGTGCAATAAAATTTTTTTATAAAAAATATTCAAAATATAAAGTGCTGGATTTTTTATAATTACATAATTTATGTGTTTTATATAATTAATATGGGCTAAATGACATGTATAGTGTTGAAAAGTCAGAGAGAGATGAATAATTTTTATTTCCCAACACCACGTCATTGGTTATTCAGCGATTCCACGTCGCGCGGCCATGGATGAAGCTCACTTTCCAAGCTCATATTTAGGATGGGGTTAGAGGGCCCAAAACACTACCACCTAAACGATCTATTGTGCTATGACCCTTGGATGCCACAGGCTAGCCTATAGCATCTCCTAGGCGAACACCGCCTACAACACGCCCTTCAGTTAAGATCCCTAAAGAACCCTAATAACCTGGCAGGCTCTAAGGAGGGCATATTCCCCTCCTCCTCTTTGTAACTACCCAGGTTCTTGAATCTTCCCTGAGTGGTAGCCTCGTGGTGGTAGCTAGGAGATATAATGGCGTTTCCTGCATCTCCCCATTGAATTTGCATGTGTCGAAACATTTATGTGAAACTCTTCTGAGTCGACAATGTCCCGTGAGGAAACCCGTAAGAACGTGGAGTTCCAGGCTCATATACCCTCTCTAAATTTTTTGGACCAGATCTGAGCAGCCGTTCAGAGCTTTCCCTCTTTACTTCATTAATTGCTGAATTAGGGGATTTGTGGCAGTAGTTTTTTTTTTAAAGTAGTGAGTCAAAATCTCCAAAATGTCAGATTCATAAGTCATTTCTTAAATCGCTCACGAATCGCAAAATCAGTAACTTTTAGTAAATACTTCTGGGGTTAAGAGAAAAAAAAACGCACAAACTTTTATTACACCCCAGTATTTTAATTGAGCTCAACAAAAAAAAAAAAAAAAAAAAAGGTATGTATTATACTTCTACTTCTATAATTGAGTGGATGTGGCTGCACCCTCTGTCTCAACAAACAAATCTTGTAGCAGCAGTTTAAATTTAAACCCATCTACAGTAAAACCCACAACTTCCTTAAAATCAATTTTTCTAGAAAAATGTTTCAAACAAAAGTGATAGGCGATGTGTGCGATAAAAAGTGAAGTGTGAGAAGATGAAAGAAAATCTATGGAGCCGTTTTGTAGAAAATCGAGACATTCAGTAAAGTCGCATTTTGGTTGATGTAGTTTAATCTTCATGTCAGATGAGGCGGTAGTATATAAACGGAAAACTAAGTTTGAGCGTCTAGTGAATTTTCATTTTTGAGTTATTTTAGTTCACTGTACGCACAGACACAGATACAGACCATTCGGTGAAAACTCAATTTCCAAAATTTGGCATGAACCGCAATACTTCTTCTTACCATCATTAAGTGATGGCAAAAATGAGATTGAGAAGATAGTGAAAAGTGTGAAATAATAATTGTGTGACTTCAAAAACCAATACTGATCTAATTAATACAGCTTGTCAATACA